>CAUYRT010061126.1:0-50926 GCA_963574885.1 Lepilemur ruficaudatus
CTAGCACTCTGGGAGGCCGAGGCGGGTGGATAGCTCAAGGTCAGGAGTTCAAGACCAGCCTGAGCAAGAGCGAGACCCCGTCTCTACTATAAATAGAAAGAAATTAATTGGACAACTAAAAAATATATGTAAAAAATTAGCCAGGCATGGTGGCGCATGCTTGTAGTCCCAGCTACTCGGGAGGCTGAGGCAGAAGGATTGCTTGAGCTCAGGAGTTTGAGGTTGCTGTGAGCTAGGCTGATGCCACGGCACTCTACAGCCCGGGCAACAGAGTGAGACTCTGTCTCAAAAAAAGAAAAAAAAATTAAAAAAACAGTTGATGTAACTCACCATGTGAAGAAAGCTGAAAAATCACATTATCTCAGGTGTAGAAATAATATTTGACTAAATCTAACACTTATTCAGCAAACTAGGACTGCAAAGGAATTTCTTTAACTTAATTAAAGGCATCTATGGAAAACCTCTATGTTGTACTCTGAGAACAGAGAAAGGATGTTTGTATTTAAACACTTTTATTCAAAATTCTATTTGAGGTCTTGGCCAATGAAATAAGTAAGGCAAGAGAAAGAAAAGGCATGCAGATAGAAAAAGAATAAGCTAAACTTATTCTTTTTTTTTTTCCCCAAACAACATTATTGCATATGTAGAAAATCCTAAAGAGTCTATGGAAAGCTATTAGTACTAGTAAGGTTAGCAAGGTCACAAGATACAACGTCAGTATAATTTTTTCAATACTAGCAAGGGATGATTGGAAAATGAAGTTAACAAAAGCAATTCCATTTATCATAGTATCCAAAATGATGAAATAATTTAGGGATACATTTTAACAAAGTATATGCAGACCTGTTCACTGAAAACTGTAAAACATTACCAACAGAAATAAAGGAAGACTTGAGTGAATGAAAAGATACAGCATGTTTGTGGAGTGGAGTGTTGCTAGATGTCAGTCCTCCCCAAATAGATTTATAGTGTTAATGTAATCCCAATAAAAAATCCCAGTAGACTTTTTTCGAAAATGACAAGCTCGCTAGTTCTCATATTTATGTGGAAATACAAAGGACCTAGAGTGGGCAAACGATTTTGAAAAAAGCCAAAGTTGTAGGATATATACTGCCTTATTTCAAATTTTTATACAGCTACAGTAATCAAGACAAAATGATATTGGCATAAGGATAGACATGTAGATCACTAGAAGAAAATAGAGTTGAGAAATAGACCCACATCCATGCTTTGCTGATTTTTTGACAGAGGTACCAATGTAATTCAACAGGGAAATGTAGTCTTTTCAAGAAGTGGTGCTGTATATCTGGGTGGAAGAAAAATTAATATTCTCATCTCACACAGAAAATTAAGTGGATCAGAGACCTAAACATAAAAGTTAAGACTGTAAAACTTCTAGAAGGAAACAGTGGAGAAAATATTTGGTGTCTTAGAATTGGCAAAGTTTTTTTTCTTTAAATAGACACAAAGCACATAGTATAAAAGGGAAATTGATAAATTGAACTTCTATTGAAATAAAAACTTTTTACTCCTTAGAAGGTTCTATCTTGAAAACAAATAGATAATCACAAATGGAGAGAAAATATTCCCAGTACATATAGCAGACAAAGGACTTGTTCAGAATATACAAAAAAAATTCTAATAACAAATAACCGAAATTCTTATAATCCAAATAAAACATGGGCAAAAGATATGAACAGACACTTAACAAAAGATGATATATAGGTGGCAAATAAGTACATACAAAGGTGCCCAGCATCATTATTCGTTAGGGAAATGCACATGGAAACCACCAGGGCACAACTACCTGTCACTAGAATGCCTGTGATTGAAAGGACTTAAAATATCAAGTGTTGGCAAGACAGAACAACTGAACTGCTGGTGAGAGGGGAAGATAGTTTGACAGCTTGAGTTCATTTATATGAAATTCTAGAAATGGCAAAACTAATCCATAATGATAGCAGATCATTGGTTATATGGGATGAAGGTGGGGGCTGCAAAGGGAAGGGAATTGCTTGCTGAGCCACACAGAGGAGATTTTAGGGTTATGGAAATGTTCTGCATCTTGATTTTAGTGTTAGTTACATGGCTGTATACAATTGTCAAAATTCCTTGAATTATACGCTTAAAATGAGTATATTTTATTTCTGTTTAAATATACTTAAAGTTGATTTTAAAGATAAAACCAAACAAAAACCTCCATTTTTCTACTTGATCCATGTGAGCCTACTCTGGGAGGAAATTGGATCGAGCATGTATTTGTTGATTGGCTACATAAATCGCAGTTCATTTTTTGTGAGATGTGTATTGTCTAACAAGGAAGGGCAAAGGTAACTGCTTTTTAAAGGTAACTGAAAGGGACTTGTTGGTAAAATACACATAAAACTTACCATTTGAACCATTTCAAGTGTACAGTCAGCGGCATTAAGTACGTTCACATTGTTCTGCAACCATCACCACCATCCGTGTCCAGAACCTTTTCATCTTCCCAAGCTTAAATTATGTACACATTAAACAATAACTGTCCATCATCCTCCCCTCCCCTCAGCCCATGACAACCACCATTCTACTCTTTTGTCTCTATGAATTTGACTATAAAGAGAGTCATACAATATTACCCTTCTGTGACTGGCTTATGTGTCAGAATTTCTTTCGTTTTTAAGGCTGAATAATATTCCATTGTATGTACCATATTTTGTTTGTCCATTCATCCTTCCACGCACACTTGGGCTGCTTCCACCTTTTGGCTATTGTGAATGATGTTGCTGTGAACATGGGTGTACAAATACTTGTTTGAGTCCTGCTTTCAAGTCTTTTGGGTTTATATCCACAAGTGGAATTGCTGGATCATTTGGTAAATTTAATATTTTGAGGGACTGCCATACCCTTTTTCAGAGTGGCTGTACCATTTTACATTCCTACCAGCAGTACACAAGAGTTTCAGTTTCTCCACATCCTCACTGACACAGGTTGAACATCTCTAATTCAAAAACGTGAAATCCAAAATGCTCCAAAATCCAAAACTTTTTGAGCGCCAACAGGATGCCACTAATGGAAAATTCACACCTAATCTCATGTAATGGGTTGCAATCAAAACTTTGTTTCATGTACAAAATTATTAAAATTATTGTATAAAATTACCTTCAGACTATGTGTATATGAAACATAGATGAATTTCGAATTTAGACGGTCCCATCCCCAAGATACCTCATTATGTATGCATAAATATTCCAAGATCTGAATTGAAAGTAGTTGTGGAATCTTCCACCTAATGGTTCTGACTAACCTAGTACCTGAGAATGATCTGTGAACTTACACATTTGGATAAAGGAACCTTAAAATTGCCTTTCACAAGTCAGAACCACAGATACCAGTTCACACACATTAGCATGTCTGTTATCAAAATCTGAAATCCAAAAGACTTACGGTCCCAGGCATTTTAGATAAGGGGTATTCAACCTGGACTTGTTATTTATTTATTTGTGTGTGTGTGTGTTTGTGTAAGATTTCACAATCGCTTTCATGAATCATTTTAATCATTAGTATTTGCATCGTGGCATTCAGGGTTTTGTGAGAACCTAATGGATAGTACTATGATTATGAACAATTTTTTTCCCCTGTTGATCTGTTTGTAACAAGCGACAGCCAATTGTATTTTATGTGGAAGAACAGATACGGTCTATTTAGGTTTTGTTTTGTGTTTGTAATTTCATTGAAATGTTTAATAACAAATCAGTCTGAAGTTTGGACACTGAATAGTTTCCCCAGATTAATACACATATACCCACCCATCCAAAACAAAACTAAACACTAGCATTTATCATTTCCATAAAAAGTTGTCCAGTGAGTTTTGGTATTTTCTCTCCTGTTTTATTTTTAATTTTTTATTACAACTCAGTATACATTTTTATCCTACTTGGTTTATTTTGAAACTTGCCAGCTAAACCTATTCATCATATCATTGTTTTCATTTTTAGTGGGTTTTGTAGCATTTGCATTTTACATGGTTCTTGGTAAGTTTATGTCAGGTCTGGTAGACTCATTAGGTGAAATACAATGACTGCTTTGAAAAGATAATATAGAGAAATACCTCAGCAGTGGCTGGATGATGAGATGAGTGCTAACTTCAGGTACTGCATAGACTAGGATCGGATAAGTCCATACATACTCTGTACACGGACCCATTCTTGGCACAGTTTATTAACTTTTTTCCCTTCCCATTTCAACAAGTGTTTATTTAGTACTTGTTCTGTCTGACATTGTGCCTGGTGTTGTGGATATAGACATGAATAAAATAGTCCCTGCCCTTGAGGAACACATAGCATAGAAGGGGATACAGACCTGTAAACAGAATCGTGATGTTAAGTGCAGTCAATGGTCTAAATATGTCAAAAGTATAGAGATCTTGCAGAGGGAGAGAGTGATGAATTCTTGGGTATGGCAGAAAGATCAGAGGAATCCTTTTAGATAATCTGAGGTAAATTTTGAGGGTGGAACATGAGTTTGTCAGTGTTAGGGTGGATATTACAGATAGTAAGATCAGCATGTAGGACAGGCACAGATGCATGAAACAACATGGTATGTTCAATAAACTATAAACAGATAATTCGTGTCAGGCATAAAGTATGAGGATTGATAGATGAGAGCTGTATTTTCCCTCACTGTTAAATGTTGCCTGAAAAAACAGCCAAGGAGGATTAATGACATAATAGAGGCAAAGACTAAATTTGAATACTGTCACTGAGATTTATTGTAAAAGTAGGGTACTCATTGTATTTCTGTTTTTGAAATGCATATCTACCTCCTTTCCCTCTTTCCCTTTCTCAAACTCCCCTCTTTTTTGCCCTCTTTCCCCAAATGGGGTGTATTTAGATAGAGAAGCAGGATAAGTGAGGGAGATAGGAGCTAAGAATCAAGACCTTGGTTCTGGTCCTGGATCTCATATCCTTGGTTGGGCAAACCACTTCATCTTTCTGAGCTTTGGTCTCCTTGTCTGTATAATATGTGCAAGCTATATGTCTATGTTTGTCAAAATAGATTTTTTTTGGGGGGTCACAGTTTCTGAATGCCTGGAAACACAGTAGGTGCTCAATATGTATTTTTAAATAAATGGTGTGAGAACTTGTATCAAAAAATAAAAGAGAATAATTAAATTGTGACAGAGTAAGCAGTATAAGATTTATGTACAGACCATTGCTTCTCAAGATGCGCTTTTTATATAAAATATGTTCAAGCAGTGACATGCCAGGGTACAGAAACTACAGTATCTTTAGCATAAAAATCTTTTATAGTTTAACATATGGTGTAGTTATCATATGTGTTCAGTTGAGAATTATTATATATTAAAAATGTCGTTGATCGTTTCTCTTTTAAATTGAAGGTGGCAGAGGTTCTTGGATGTGGGTTCTTCAGATTATGATTGTTTTGTCTTTAATCTAGTTATAAGTGGAGTTTTCCCCCTCATATAAACTTTACTTTTCTCAGTTCAAAATTAGTGTTTCTTCTCATGCTACTTTCCCATTGTCGTATTTGCAAAATGTTTGCTTTTGGACCAGAGGATTATAAAAATCCATTTTAATGTTATTGGGTTGCTATAAGATACTGTTAATAGAACTTACTTCTTTACCTTTAGGGATCTTATTGGGCAATAGATACCAATCCGAAGGAAGATGCGCTGCCTACTCGGCCAAAGAAGAGGGCGCGATCTGTAGAACGGGTAAGACCTCTTTATTATAAATATAATCTGAATATGTTAGAAATATAGATTATAAAAATTCATTTCCAGTATAGCAAGTATAACCATAATGAAGGTAAGATTTTATTTGTGTAGCATTTTACATTTTTCAGAACATTTTTTAGACCCATTATTTTATTTGATCTTGAGTGAGGTGGGCAGTTTAGGAATTAAGTAAAAGGTTTTGTCATAATTAGGACATACCTATTGCCTGAGACTGAATCCAGCACTCTTGAGTTTTAATTTAGTACTCTTTCCTCTGCATCTACAACACTGAGGACTAGTTTTGTGTGACACAACTGTTCCATTCCATTGCAGATGATCAATCTGGTTACACTGAACTTTCCTCATTGTTTTCAAAATACCTTTTCCTGCTTGTGTCCATACAATAGTTAGTTACTTTGTACCCAGAATCTCTAAATTGTGTGTGTATTGTTTGTAAGATAATACTTGTGAATTCAAGGTTAAAATTAATTTATAAGAATGAATAAGCAAAGAATCTGTAGCTGATATCCTAAGCTGTGTATTTTAACGAATTTTTAGCCAACATTTTGACTGCCGGTCAGACATTAACCTTACCCTTGAGCTTTTCTCACGCTTTCTACAATTCTAGCATCTCAGCTAAAACATACAAACACATGCCCATCCTACCCTACTGTTCTTTAAGACATTCAAGAACCTATTTCAAATGTTAACCACTTTGTGAAGCCTTTCTCCCCTTTTGTGTTCTTGTAGAATTTTTATAAAGCTCTTTTATAGAATTTCTCACACTTTATAGAAATTAGTTGTTTTTATACTTGCCTCCTCTATGGGACTATGATCCCTATAAGGGCAGAGAAAACATCTATTTGTATCTCTGGTGTTACGATTTTTTACACTGTATAATGGATATCGGTACATGTTTGCAAAATAAAGCAGGGCAAAGAAAATAGAAAAATATGAAGGAAACTGAATAAATGTTTGGTCAATTGAATTTGTTCTGTGCCCATTCCTGGTAAAGGGATAAAACTTTTGAGCCTCGAAGATAAAAACCTCATACTAGGGTTAAGTTGCGATCATGTGAGTCCATAAGATACAGCAGCAACAATATTTAGTCAGAAAGATTTGTGGGAGCCAGTGGAGGGATTTTAGTAAGCCAGTTATCAAGGTATATAGAATGAACTCTTAGGCTAAAACAATTTTTGACTTTACATAAACCAGAGTTTAAGAAGTTGAAGTTTAGGATTGCTGACATACTCTTCTGGTAACAGAACTAGATAGTTTTAAGACTGAAATGTTGATAAGCTCAGTATGTAATCATTTGAGAGGGGAACACACGTCACTTTCTGTCCTCCTGCCTTTGCCTTTTAAAGCAGACTTAGCGCATGGACATTGTATGAAAACGGGTAAAAATCATTTAGCATTGATTGTCAGAATTTGAAGGAGAAAAATCCACATTTTTTAAAACAAAAGCATCATTAAGCAACTTGGAAAGATGGTTAATGATGGAAAGTTTGAAGGGCTGAAGAATTGTGGTCATCTCTATGTGCATTTCTTTTGGATGTTAAGCCTGCCTTTTATCCTGTTACCTTGTTTTATAGTTCTTAGAGCAATTCCTCTTTATTTCTGATAATCGTCCCTTTTTTCCCTGGCACTATATTGTGAGTTTTATAGCAGGATTCATATCATAAAAGCATGTGTTCTTGAATGTACATTTGGATATATACATTCTGTGTTCATTTTCTACTGCTTATCTTTTTTATCTTCATTTTAAGTTTAAAATGTAAAAACATCAAAAATTTCCCTTTGTGATGCAGTTCCACAAAATATACGTAATAGTACCAGAGTTTTTTGGTTAGTAATATTGGTATTTATTTTGGTCTGAGCTGTGTATTGGTTGCCACTGTAGGAGAGAAACCTGTAGAAAGAGACCAGCTATTAGCAAAGTACATATAATCCGGGGGGACAGATTATTTAACAAATATTCTGAAAGATTATATTCTTACAAAACACAATTTTCTGTGCTGATAAATTGATGTGTCTGTATTTTTCATTTAGAGGTTTTTTTGGGGGGGGAGGGTGAAAGGTTATGTAATACATAGTATTTTTATTAAGTTAGAGGTTATGTATTAAGTAACCATTGGGTTTTACCTAAGGAAATGCCTTGGACAGTCAAATAGTGATGGTCCTGAATGTGACCTTTAGACATTTAAAATTTTCTCAAAAACCAGACATGACCTATAAGTTGAAAACTTTTAAAAGTAAAAAGGACTTTT
Source organism: Lepilemur ruficaudatus (assembly GCA_963574885.1). Lineage (NCBI taxonomy): Eukaryota > Metazoa > Chordata > Mammalia > Primates > Lepilemuridae > Lepilemur > Lepilemur ruficaudatus. Next base: position 7,990 of record CAUYRT010061126.1, read on the forward strand.
AAATGTAGACAGTCAATACGTGACATTCCTAAAAGTACCTTATTATATTTGTGATTTCTTTTGTTCATGTGTAAACAGCATCAGAATTTTATGTAAAAAGTCAAAATATTTCACACATTTTTTACTTTTTGAGAAGAGATGAGCCTTTGATGGAACAGAAAAGTCTTTCTACATTGCTAAAGAGAAGTGATTTTTAAAAATGCAAGTAAGAACATCTTTATGTCTTAAATGAAAAATAAAGCTTGATTTTTACCTCCAGCCTAAAATTCTTAGCTCCATTGTGTGGAACACTTCTCTTTTCCCTGCATTTGCATGAACATAAGCGCATGCTATCTCCTCTGTTATTATAGTATTTCTTTCTTTTTTTTCTTAATTCTTGAGTTTATTAATGACTTTTTCCTTTTAAAAATTTCTTTCATCTTCTTACCACTTTTTCTTTTTCATACAATGGTTCTGAAAACCTAAAAAAATATTGAATAAAGTTTCATTATTTTTCAAGATACTGAAAAAATATTGAATAAAGTGGTGAGATGGACTCTTCTACAGGAGTCCTGTGTTTCTCTTCTGGCATTACCACTTACTAATTCTTGTGACTTTTGGCAAGTTGTTAAATTTTTTGAGCTTCTGTATCCCCAGCTATAAAGTAAGAGGATTGAAGTCCTAACAGCATATCAACAATAACAACAATAATAAAAGTAATAGTAATAATAATATTAGAAAATTATATTGAGTTTATGTGCCAGATGCTTTTTAAAGGATTTTATGTATATTTACTTATGTAATTTTTAAAAATAACTCAAAATGATGAAACTACCGATGAACATGGATGTTAAGTAAATTCTCTGAGGTTACTAATAAGTACCAAAGCCAGGATTTGAACTCAGGTAGTCTGCCTTCAGAGTCTGTGCTGTGTACAACTACACTATTCTGCCACTAGTATTTGCTATGCTGAAGACTTCAACACTGAGTCAAATTTCTTTTCATATATGCATATTCTGTTGTCCTTGATTTTAAAAGAAAATTCCCTACATTTAATTCAAACTTATATAATTAAGTAACATAAATGTGATTATAAATGACAGAGCAAGTACTAAGTAATTAATTTGTTAGACCAACTAAAGTGACTCAAAACAGAGGCCTGGGAAGGCCTCCAGGAAGAGGAGTAAGACTTAGAATTTTCATGCAGAAGTGTAACTGCTTTTTGCATAGAAAATAATAAAGGATATTCCACTTGGAGAAAACAGCATGCGTGATTGACTGGTGTGCAAGATGTATAGGTGGACATAATTGAGGATCCTTTTAACTATAGTGCCTGCGGGGGGATGGTGGGGTGGGGGATAGGGTGGGGAACTTACGGCCTTCTGATTTCAAGATTTTTTTTTTTAAGGCACCAAAGGAGGCCGAAAAAGCTTCGTCTTTCTCTGCTGTGCCCCCTTTAATAAAAGGATTTGTTTTTTAAAATTTGGATTCAGTCAAAAGGCTGCAGTCAAGGATCCGGAAGACCATACGTTCCCCACCCCTGTTTGGGCAGAAAACCTAAAAGCATAGGATCAAGGACTTTACTTTTATTTCATAACCTGTACTGTTGAGAAATGAATCAAAACAATTAGGAAAGATACTTAACTCTTGACAAAATACCCATTGCAAGAGGAAGATGCTGAGTAGATGGAGTTGTAATGGTAATGACCTGGGATATATATAGGAATGAGAAGGTTCTCTAGAAAACTAGCATGGTATCAGGTTTCTGAATACTGTATATACACATAATTGCATGTAGTACTATTTTCTCAGTTTACTCTGACAGATTTTTGTTCTGTAGATACTATGTACCGGACATGGTGCTAGGATGCTGTGGGACATACTAAGAAGAATGAGATATGATAAGACACATAATTTTAGCACAGGGTAAAGCATAGAAGGTATTTTAAGAAAGATATAAAATATTATTATGTATGGAGGAAGAGAGATTATTTCTTACTGGTACTATCTGAGAAGGCTTCATAGGTTACGTGGCTTGGTTTTCAGGTAGAGATAGGCAGGGCAAGGTAAAGAGGACAGCTATTCATTGAGCACATATTGAGTGTTAAGTGTCTATGGTGAGCAGGTACTGTTCTAGGTCCTGAGGAAACAGCAATGAATAAAACAGACATCCTGTGCTCTCATGAAGTTTATATTCTGATGGAGGAGGGTGTTTAGGGAGGAGGAGGCATGAGTAAACATAAGACGAGGTCATGATTGAAGGTATGGAATAGAGAAGTATTGGGATTTGGGAGGAAACACGCTAGTTCATTTTGTCTGGATAAGATTTTCCTTTTTCAAGTTAATTTGCATTATAAAAACTCATGCCAGTTATTGAGACCGAGAGGTCAGAACACACCTTTCATGTTCTGAGCACTGAGCTAAGTGTTGGGGGAACAGTTGTTAAACAATATAGACTCATACCCTCTGTTCATGAAGCTCTTACTCAAGCAGGGAAGATAAACTGATGGGTAGAATGACAGTACGTTCCTCGTGTTGCTTATTGCCTCAGCATAACTACTAGTTCCACATTCATTCTCAAAATAGCATTTGGATGATAAATTATGGGTCACTGTAAGGTAAGGGCCTTGAAAACTGTGGGGCCTGTGGCAGAGAGGCATAACTTAGTCTAGGCGTCGGGAAAGGTTTCTTTGAAGAAGTGATGTTCAGTGGGGGCCTGATAAGATAGATGAGTAGGATTGGGAATGTGAAAACCTGGTGCTAAAAAAAGAGTACCCCCAAAGTACAAGGTGCTGATAGGTCAGTATGGCTGAGCATGAAGTCCCAGAAAGGCAGTGATTTCTTATTTTTCACTTTTCCAATCCTTAGTAGTTTGTTTTTATAGTAATTAACAAATAAATATTCTCTTTGACCTTTTTGCATTTTGCTTTTTAATTTGGCCTTGCTTGTTCATTTCAACCAAAGGATATATTGTTTGCTTATTAATGAAAAGTACTCTGTCCACTGGAAGCTGCTTAGGATAGAAAAAAGCAAAATTGATTGGCTATTCTCTGTGGAGTGTTTTAAAGACTGGCAAACAATTAAACTATTCCAAGGGAACTGGTGTCTAGTAGTAGAAGAGGGAACACGTCTTAGGTAATTCTTTTTTAAAGAAATGCCTTGAAGCAATGAGTGCTCCAAATTATCAGTTTGTCTCTTTCATCATGTTGATAATCACAGAATCATATTCTCTGTTTATTCTTTGATTTCCATCCTTCCCCCCTTTTAACTTAAATGTTGTGTCTTGGCTATTTTCTAATGTTATTCTTTGCTTATAAGAACCTATTATGCCACAGCAGTGGTTCTCAATGTGTGAGGCTGTTTCAGGGAGTATATGCTATCAAAACTAAGTTCATAATGCTGAGATGTTCTTTGTCTTTTTAATTCGTTATCTCACAGATTTTGCAGGAGCTGTATGACCTGTGATTTTGCCATAGATTGAAGACATAGGCAGACATGATAATCCAGCTATCTTCTATAAAGCCAAACATTAAAACAATTAAAAAATATATAAATTAAAGCCATTCTTCCCACCAACTTTTTTGTTTTGGAGAATACATTTTTCATATAAAATAATATGTTAACATATAGTGTTTATTATTGGTTCTAAATGAATTAATAAATATTAAATATTATCTGTTTTAATTTCTAATAGGTAAATATCAATAGATATAAATTATATAAAAGCTCTTTGAGAGCCTCAATATTTTTTAATAGTGCAAAGTGATTCTGAGACCAAAAAGTTCAAGAACTGTTGTGTTAAAGGAAAATTTTGTATCTATACTAGACTTTCCTTTTAAGAAAAGAAAATACGTCTGCCGTGGTTTGTGTTTCCTCAGAAGTAGATAAGGAATTGAGCACAGATAGTTTATCTCCTGGAGGCTTGATCCTTGGAAAGTGGGACAATGAGACAGGGCAGGGAAGAAGTCAATAAAGGGTGCATTATCAAATCAGTTAACCGATGAATACCTAACAGCTTAGTCACACTGGGGACGCTGGAAGGCAGTTCTGGGTTATTTATCCATCAACTCTTTTCCCTCACTGAATAATGCTTCTAGGGATATTAGCTTTTCAGCACTTCTGACCTGCTCTGCACAAAGCCAAAGCATAGTGCTAACCAGAAAAACCCTCAAGCAGGGAGTTGCAGATATTTGTAGTAAGCAGACTTCAGGTGTGTAGAAATGTTAATGCAGAGGGGAAATGGGAGGGTTCTGACAGTGTTTGCCCCATATGTTTTCTCTTTTGATTCCATTGGTGAAATGTGTTTTCAGATTTTTTGTGTTCCTCTTACTTTTGTTTTTTCCTTCACAGCCTTCTGGATTTTCATAGCATTTGATCTCTTTCTTAAATTGGACTCCCAACTCAAAAATCCTTAAAAGACACCTGTTTTGTGTGTGTGTGTGTGTGCATGTATGTGCAAGGTGTGTGTGGGCACAACTATTCCTCTTAAATTAGTAGACTGAAGGTGTATCTTTTAGAGTGTATTGTCTTGTGAAATTGAAGATTCTTTTCCTGGTCACTACTTAGTGTTTGTCTAAGTGCCACATTCAGAGTTAAAAAATATAAGCGACAAATTCACTGTTATAGAAAAAGTTGAAATGCTGAATGTGACTATTGCATATGGGTGTTGAGGTTAAATATTTACTGTGTTTCTATTAACATGCTTAGCATAAAATAAGATACTTTGAAAGAGTTGTGAGTAGGAAATAATGTACCTGTTAGAAATGTAAAATTTCTGAACATTTTAAAGCTGGGGTGAGGATTGGGGCTGTCAGTGGTAGGAATTGAAAATTCTAAAAACAAAAACCCTAAACATTAGATTGTGTTGTTTTAGCAACATTTAAAGATCTAAAGTTCCTCTGTTTTGTTTACTATGTAAGAACATAGTAAAATTAGGAGCGAAGCCAAGTTGTGTTATAAAGTTATGAAGTGTCACTTTTATTAAGTACAAGATTTAGGAGAAACGGTATAATAGTCCCCCCTTATCCAAGGTGGGTAGGTACATTCCAAGACTCCTAGTGGATGCCTGAAACCGGATAGTACCGAACCCTATATATACTATGTTTTTTCCTATACATACATACCTGTGATAAAGTTTAGTTTATAAATTAGGCATAGTAAGATATTAACAGCAATAACTAATAAAATAGGATGATAACTGCAACAGTCGATCTGATAACCAAGAAGGCTACTAAGTGACTAATGGGCTGGTAAGTGTATACAGCGTGGATATGATGGACAAAGGGATGACTCACGTAGTAGGTGGTATGGGGTGGCATGGCACAAGATTTCATCACCCTACCCAGAATAGCATTTTAAATATGTATTGTTTGTGCTAGTATAAAAATGTAATTAATTTTTGTATGTTAACCTTGTATCCTATAATCTTGCTAGTTCTATAATAATAGTTGTTTGAAGATGCCTTGGGATTTTCTATATGTATAAACAATCATATCATCTGCAAATAGAGACAGTTTTCCTGTCCCTTTCCTTTCTTCTCCCTCCCCCTGTACCTGTATATTAATATTTGAAGTTGTGGCTGCATTTCTCTGATTCTCTTTTTTTTTTTAGCCTCTGTGACAATCTCTGCCTTTTCATTGGATCATTTACCATTTAATGGAATCATTAATATGGTTGATTTAGGTCTACATTTTGTTTTCTGTTTGACCTCTATGGTTTTAGTTCATCTCTTTCCCCTCTTCCTGCCCTCTTTTAGATTGTTTGGGTATATTTTAGTATTCCATTTTAATTTATTTATCAGCTTTTTAGCTATTCCTCTTTATTTATATCTAGAGATTTCAGTATACATCCCTAACCTTTTGCAGTCTACTCAGAGTTATTATTGTACCACTTCACATAAAATGTAAAAATCGCTCAACCGTAGAGTGAGGGAAGGCATATTGGCCCCTTCCTTCACTATTCCCCATAGTTGTAATATGTATTACATAAGTATATGTTGTAAAAATCACAAACAGTGCTATAACTTTTGCCTTAATAGTCATATGTGATTTTTTTAAAACTTAAGAGGAAAACAGTAGTCTTTTGTATTTACCTAGATGTGTACCATTTCTGGTGCTTTAAATCATTCCTCAAGGTCTAAGTTTTTCCTCTACTATATAGTAATTTCCCTTCTGCCAAAAGAACCTTATAGTGCAGGTCACCTGGCAACAAATTCACTTAGTTTTTCTTTTTCTGAAAATGTCTTTATTTTACCTTCATTCTTGAAGAATATTTTCATTAGATATACAGTGTAGGTTGGCAATGTTTTTGCTTTTAGCACTTCGAAGATGTTCACTGTCTTATGACCTCCATCTTTTCTGATGAGAAATTCACAGTTTTTTTTCCCAGTGGATGTTCCCCTGAATTGATATGTTGTTTTTCTCTGGCTTTTTTCTATCTTTATTATCAAGAGTTTGATTATGATGTACCTAAGTATCGTTTTCTCTCAGTTTATCCTTATTGGGGCTCACTGAAATTCTTGAATTTGTAAATTTGTCTTTCACTAAATTTCCAAAGTTTTTGTAATCGTTTCTTCCATATTTTTCCTGCTGTTTTCTCTCTTTCTCGAAATCACAGGTATACATTAGACCTTTTGAGATTTCTCATAGCTTTCTGAGGCTCTGTTCTTTTTTTCATCAATTTTTTGTTGTTGTTTTTCTCTGGATTGGATATTGATTTATGTTCATGGATTCTTTCCATCTCCATTTTAATATTAAGCCTATCTATTGATACTTTGGGGTTTTTTTAGCTGTTGTATTTTTTGGTTCTAAAATTTTGATTTGGGGCCACGCCTGTAATCCTAACACTCTGGGAGGCTGAGGTGGGAGGATCGCTCAAGGTCAGGAGTTCAAAACCAGCCTGAGCAAGAGTGACACCTTGTCTCTACTAAAAATAGAAAGAAATTAGTTGGCCAACTAAAAATATATAGAAAAAATTAGCCAGGCATGGTGGCACATGCTTGTAGTCCCAGCTACTGAGAAGGCTGAGGCAGAAGAATCACTTGAGCCCAGGAGTTTGAGGTTGCTGTGAGCTAGGCTGACGCCACGGCACTCTGGCCCAGGCAACAGAGTGAGACTCTGTCTAAAAAGAAAAAAAAAATTTGATTTTGTTCTTTTTTGTACTTTTTATTTCTCTACTGAGATTTCTTTTATTTTTATTCAAGTGTTTTTTATTTTATTTCACTGAGCATAATTATAATATTAATAGTTAACTTTAAAATCCTTGTCTTATATATTTCCAGCTGTTCAGTCTTCTTGGAGTGGGCATCTGTAGTTTGCTTTTTCTCCTGAGAATGGGCTACATTTTCCTGTTACTTGTATGTCAGATAATTTTGGATTATATCTTGGACATTGTGAATGTTAAATTTTTATAGTCCTTGCTTCTTTAATAATCTTCTGTAGAATATTGATGTTTTAATTTAGCTGGCAGTTAATTCTGTTACACTCAAACTGTAAGCTCTCTCTTTTACCTTCTTTGAGCGGTGGTTCCAATTTCAGTTAGGTTCTTGAAGCCTCTGCTTTGATGCAAATCTGTATATGCGGGGTTCAGGGATAAGCCTGATACTTTTGTGTTGTTTCATACTCAGGGTTTTGGGAACCTTTTTCAACTTGATGCCCTATGGGATTCCCTTCTCTCTCTGGTGGTTGACTATGTTAACTTTTCCCTGGTTCTCCCTGACAAATTGACAGCTTTAGCTATCCACACTCTACATTTACTGCCCAACCTTGGGGCAAAGATGTAACAAAATAGGAAACCCAGTAACATGCTGGTCTTTCCAAGTTTTGACTTTACAGTCTGCCAATTATATTTACTCTTCAAAATCCTCGGGTAACTGTTATTTCCTACCAAATTGTTTGTAGTTGCTGTCAGCAGAAGATTGGTCTGTAATGGCATCGCACTGCCATACTGGAAGTGAAACTTGAATGGGTATGATTTTGACATGGGTAAAAGGGAACTCCAGAAGGGACCTTTCACAGGGTCACTGATGCCTTCTGATTAGATTCATTGATACTTTCTTTGCCCAGAATTTGGGTTTATGGATGCAGTAATAAGTTATTCAAATGTATTTTTTTGATTTATTAACTTATTCACAGCTAAAGCTGTGAATCTGACTGTGTGGGAATACAGTGCCTCCTACCAAAGCTGTCACCTTTCTAATTAATTCTTATTGAATATTCCTTTGTTTTTATTTTATTTTTTGTTGACAAATAATAATTTTATGCATTTATGGCTACAGTGTGATGTTTTAATACATGTATACACTGTGCAATGATTATATCAGGCTAATTAGTTACACCTCAAATATTTATCATTTATTTGTGGCAAGAACATTTAAAACCCTCTCTTGCCTATTTTGAAATATACAATACATTATTATTAACTATAGTCAGTGTGCTGTGCAATAGAGCACCAGAACCTATTCTTCCTCTCTAACTGAAACTTTGTACCCATTGACCAATGTCTCTCCATCCTTACCTCTGGCAACCACCATTCTACTCTCTATTTTGAGTTTGGCTTTTTTAGACGCCATATATAAGTGAGATCATATGGTATTTGTCTCTCTATGCCTGGCTTATTTCATTTAACATGATGCCTTTTAGGCATTTATGTTGCCAGAAATGATAGAACTTACTAGGGGTTTTTTTTGTTTGTTTATTTTTTTAAAGCTGAATAATTTCCATTGTATGCATATACCACATTTTTATCATCCATTCATACATTGATGGATACTTAAGTTGTTTCTATATACTTGGCTATTGTGAATAATGCTGCAATGAACATGGGAGTGCAGACATCTCTTCAACATATAGGTTTTAATTTCTTTGAGTATATACCCAGTAGTGAGATTGCTGGATCATATGGTAATTATATTTTTAATTTCTTGAGGAACCTACATCTTTTCCGAAATGGCTGTACTACTTAAGTTGAAATACCACCAACAGTGTATAAGGGGTTTTTTTGTTCCACATCCTTGCTGACACTTACCTTTCATCTTTTTGATAATAACCAATCTAAAAGGTGTGAAGTAATGCCTCACTGTGATTTTAATTTTCATTTCTCTTATAACTAGAGATTCATATATCTCTTGGCCATTTGTATGTCTTCTTTTGAGAAGTGTTTATTCAGGTCCTTTGCCCATTCTTTTTATTTATTTATTTTTTATTATTTTTAATTTTTTTGAGACAGGGTCTTGCTTTACTGTCCAGGTTGGAGTGCAGAGGAAGGATCATAGCTCACTGCAGCCTCAAACGCTTGGGCTCAAGCGATCTTTCTGCCTCAGCCTGTCAAGTAGCTGGGATTATAGGCATTTGCCACAGTCAGTGCCTGCCTAATGTTTTCCTTATTTTTTGTAGAGATAAAGCTTTGCTGTGTTCCCCAGGCTGATCTCAAACTCCTGACCTCAAGTAATCCTCCTGCCTCAGCCTCCCAAAGTGCTGGGATTACAGGTGTGAGGCACTGTGCCCAGCTCCCTTCTTAATCATGGTTACTTAGTTTCTTATTATTGAGTAGTTTGAGTTCCTAGTATATTTTGTATGCTAGCACCTTATCCAGTGGATGATATGCATATATTTTCTCCCAATCTGTGGGTTATCTCTTCATTCCATTGTTTCTTTTGCTGTACAGAAGCTTTTTAGTTTGGTGCAGTCTCATTTATCTATTTTTGCTTTCATTGTCTATACTTTTGGGGTCACATCCAAGAAATCACTGCCCAAACCAATGTCAAGGAGCTTTTCCCATGTTTTCTTTTAGTAGTTTTATAGTTTCAAGTCTTATGTGTAAGTCTTTAATCCATTTTGAGTTGCTTCTTATACATGGAGTGAGATAAAGGTCCATTTTCATTCGTCCATATGTGGCTATCCAGTTTTCCTAGCACCTTATTGTAGAGACTGTCTTTTCTCCATTGGGTGTTCTTGGCACCTTTGCTGAAAATTAATTGACCTAAAATATGTGAATTTAATTCTGGGCTCTCTATGCTGTTTTATTAGTTGATGTGTCTGTTTTTGTACCAGTACCATGCTATTTTGATTACTATAGCATTTTAACATATTTTGAAATCCTATGGAGTGATGCCTCCAACTTTATTCTTTTTGGTCAAGATTGTGTTGGCTATTCAAAGTCTTGTAGTTTTTTGTGAATTTTAGAATGTTTTTTTGTATTTTTTATGAAGGATGACATTAGAATTTTGATAGGGATGGTGTTGAATCTATAGATCACTTTGGGTAGTATGAATATTTTGGCAATATTTATTCTTTCAATCCATGAACATGGGATATCTTTCCATTTATTTGTATTATCAGTTTCTTTCACCAATGTTTTATTGTTTTTAGTATATAGATATTTCACATTTTTGGTTAAATTTATTTCTAAGGATTTTTTTGATGCTATTATAAGTGGGATTGTTTTCTTAATTTCTTTTTTTTAATAGTTCATTGTTGATGTATAGAAATGCTACTGATTTTTATAAGTTGATCTTGTATCCTACAACTTTACTGAATTTGTTTATCAGTTCTGACAGTTTCTGGTGGAGTCTTTAGGATTTTCTATGTATAAGATCATGTCATCAATAAACAGAGGCAATTTCACTTCATCTTTTCCTATTTGGATACCTTTTACAGGCAGTTGTGAACTTACACTGGTTCTCCTTGTGAATTTCTGACTTTACTACGTTGCAGAAGCAATATGCATTCAGTAGAAACTATATTTCAAATACCTGTACAACCATTCTGTTTTTCACTTTCAATATATTATTCAATAAATTACATGAAGTATTCAACACTTTGTTATAAAATAAGCTTTGTGTTAGATGATTTTGCCCAAGTGTAGGCTAATGTAAGTGTTCTGAGCACATATAAGGTAGGCTAGGCTAGGCTAAGCTATGATGTTTGGTAGGTTAGGTGCATGAAATATATTTTCATCTTACAGTGTTTTTAATTTATGACGGGTTTATTGGGACATAACCCAATCACTAGTCAAGGAACAATTTCTGCTATTGCCTGATAGCTTTAGCTTGGGCTTCTAGTATTGTGTTGAATAGAAGTGGTGAGAGTGGGCGTTCTTGTCTTGTTCCTGATCTTAGATGAAAAGCTTTCAGCTTTTCACCACTGAGTATGATATTAGCTGTGGGGTTGTCATATGTGTCCTTAATTGTGTTGAGGAACATTTCTTCTATATGTGATTTATTGAGAACTTTTATCATGAAAGGATGTTGAATTTATTAAATGCTTTTTCTGCATCTGTTGAGGTGATCATATCGTTTTTGTCTTTCATTCTGTTAGTATGGTGAATTACATTTATTGATACGTGTATATTGAACCAAGCTTGCATCCCGGGGATAAATCCCACTTGATCATGGTGAATGATCCTTTTAATGTACTGTTGAATACGGCTTTGCAAGTATTTTGTTGAGTATGAGTATTTCTTTGTATTAGGAGATCTTTGGCATCACTAGCAGGGTATGTTCTAGTGATCATCATATTAGCAAGCATTTATTGTGTGTTACCATGCTAAGTGCTTTATATAAAGCATTTCATTGGTGTCCTTAATAAACCTCTAGAGGAAGTGGAATAATCCTCTTTTTATGGATGAGGAAATAAACATACTGGTTGAGTAAGTTCCACGGAATCACACAACACAGGCCTCCCCTCTTCCTACCAGTGGGTAAGAGTAAGAATTAGAAGCCGGGCACAGTGGCTTGTAATCCTAGCACTCTGGGAGGCCGAGATGGGAGGATTGCTCAAGCTTAGGAGTTTGAGACTAGCCTGAGCAAGAGGTGAGACCCTGTATACTAAAAAAATAGAAAAATTAGCCTGGCGTCCTGGCACATGCCTGTAGTCCCAGCTACTCAGGAGGCTGAGGCAAGAGGATCGCTTGAGCCCAGAAGTTTGAGGTTGCTGTGAGCTAGGCTGATGCCACAGCACTTTACCCAGGGCAACAGAGTGAGACTGTCTCAAGAGGAGGGGGTAGGGGAGGAGTAAGAATTAGTGAACTGGTAGTCAGAACTGAAATGACTGAGTTGAGTTAGGAAAAAATGAGATTTGCAGCTTTCTAAAGAAGTCCTCTGTGTTAATTTAGATATAGCTAAGTTGGCTGGCACCAAAATTGAGGCATAAACAAAGTTGTTTTTGTAGCTCTTCCACTTCTGTTTCTGAAACCCTTTTCCATTTTCACCTCATTGTCAAGCTGTACCCAGCACCTAAGTGCTGGATTCTAGCTTGAAGTGGTAGCTCTGGTCTTTTCCTTTTTTTAGTTTCAATCAAGATTCCTGTTCTCTAACCGTAGGTTGATTAGGTCATCTGATGAAAGAAATGCTGAGGGATTAAGTGATAGATTAATCTCAGAAATGTGTCTTAATGAAATTGCTCTTTTTCCCATCTAGTAGGATCTTTTGAAAATGCATGTTCAATTAAGATCATATGTGGGACAAATACGTTTTTGCCAGAGAAGGAATATATATGGAACTAGCATCTTAGCTACAAATTATTTAGTTGCCCCTTCTTTAACTTTCATCACTGAAGTTGAACTTTTGAGGGCTCACCAAAACAATAAAAACCATCTCTTGAGATAGAGAAGTGAGTTGTCACAATGTATATATTCAAAATTCTAAATGCAGAAAACCTTCTGCATTGTTTTTGACACCCATGTTAACTCTATAAACAATGCATACGAAGTTGTATTTAAGATATTGTTCAGTTCTAATACAGGAAGAAAAATAAAGCTATAACTGACTTACAAGCACAGAAAGACAGGTATCACATGTTCTCACTCATATATGAGAACTAAAAAAGATCTCATGAAGATACAGAGTAGATTGGTGGTTACCAGAGGCTAGGAAGAGTAGGGGGGAGGGGTAACGAAGAGAGGTTGATTAGTGGGTACAGATATGCACTTAGAAAAATAAGACCTGGTGTTTGATAGATCAGTAGGGTGATGGTAATTAACACTGATTGATTTTACATTGCAAAATAGCTAGAAGAAAATAATTTGAATGTTTTTAGCATAAAGAAAAGATAAATATTTAAGGTGAGGGGTTTCCCAATTACCCTGATTTAATTATATGAATATATGTAATTATCACATGTACCCCCAAAATACATACACCTAATATGTATCAATAAAAAATGCCAACTAAAAAATCTATAACTGGGTTAAACTAGAGAGATTTATTTCTCTCTCAGGTAAAAATCCAAGCTGATAGGTGGATTAGAGGGATAAACAGCTCTGTTTACAAGGTCATTCAGATGTCCAGGTTCCTTTTAATCTTGTTTTTCCAGTATTTTCCCGGGGTATTACCCTCATCTTTATGGTTAAGCAAGATCACCACCACCGTATCTACCTTCCAGCCTGCAATAAGAGGGAAAGATAAAGCAGTGGGCCAACAAGTTCTTTCAAAGACATGACCCAGAAGTTTCACACATTACTCCTCCTCATATCCCATTGGCCACACCTTAGTCACATGGCCACATCTAACTGCAATTGAATCTGGAAATGATAGCCTGTAGCTCGGCAGCCATTGAATAGATAGCTGTAGAGTTCTGTTACTAAAAGAGAGAAAAGAAAAATGGGTATTAGGGGACCATAAACAGTTTCCACTACAGAAATTTATCTATAATTTTTGTCAAGTGCAGTCAGTTAAATGAGTTGCTGGGGGTGTAGTCATACCAATGGACTTTGTGATATCAGGTCAGTAACGTACTAAAACAAGTAGAAGAGATTTCAACAACAATTTAAGTTCATTTTCAGAAACAGAGCACAAAACTGGATGTTGGAGAATTTGATGAAATCCCTTCAAACTGCATTAAAGTTGCTGGATATATAAGCTAATAATTATTTATTTTGTTCTTGTATTTTAGGCCTCAACTCCATATAGCATAGATTCAGATTCTTTGGGAATGGAGTGTATTATTTCGGGAAGTGCCTCTCCAACTCTGGCAATCAACACTGTGACTAACAAAGTAATTTCATTTTTTTAAACATTTTTGAAATGTCATTGAGTAATACATTTAATTTGCTTTTATGGTAACAATAGAGTTCTATATGATCAAGTTTAAAGATGATATAAATTTGACTACTTTATACACGGCAGCTTGAAAGCTGAATCCAGAGTGTTTTGAAGTATGCACAAATTAGAAGAAAATATTTCTCGGGAGAAATTGGAACGTGCTTATTTATAAGCTCTGTACTAATTTAAATTCTTTACTCTGTCAGTTCCCATTGATAGAATTTCTGAGCTAAGATTTTATTGAATCAGTTTGTTTTAAAGCTGTTGATTACCCCTCTAAATATGTGGTTGAAAAAAGATTATCAGTTTCTGGGAGTCAACAGACCAGTAAAATAAATAATTTGGTCAGCATCATGGAATTGATTGGAATGCTGGTCTATCTATTTTCATGATATTCAAGTCTAGGAACGTACCCAGAAATAGTACGTGATTGCTGCATTTTTTTTGATGCTCGAATCAAACCTTTGTGACAAGTCATTAGATAACCTAGTGTGATACAGATGTCTCTTCCTTACAAGGTAATTTCTTTCTTTCTTTTTTTTTTTAATCATCCACAAGGTAATTTCTTAATCGTTCATCTTTAAAACCCTAAAAAGGCTCTGGGAGGTTCATGAATTCAGTTTTGTGCCTTTATTTCCTACCGTACTGTGAGAACTTCAAAGCCAAATATCCCTCGTCTTCATGCTCAGATTCAGTCTTGTTCCCATTTTATCCCTCTTGCTTTCACCCTATTTTCTTCTCTCCTTCTTTCAGGCTTTCACTCTCTCACTTCTCATGCACACACACAAATACAAACACATACACATACACCATTGCACTAATATAGTACTTATAGGATCCTTTTGTTTGCAGAAAGGTAATGGAGAAACATAAGACAGATTTTAATCAGAGTGACATAATCAGATTTCCAGTTTAGAAAGGAAACTGGCAGCTGAGGTGTAAAGTAATGATTTTTCCCACATAGCAAACTGTGGAATGATTATATCACAGTCACTTAAGGAGGGTGTGTGTGTGTGTGTTTGGTGGTGGTGGTTTTCCCAGGATTCCATTGCAGTCCTACCAAAATCAGTTACTCTGTCATGTGAATAGGGCCCAGAAATCTGTACTTTTAAAAGTTATTTCTAATAGTGCCCAACTAGATAATAATTTCTGGTGAAGTAGAAGGGTTAGAATCAGAAATATCTAATACTGCTCTTTGTAGTAGTCTAAGAGATGCTGGGGGCCTAAACATGGACAGTTGTGGTTATTAGGAAACAGGAAATAGTAATGCTGGGACTTTATGACCAAATAATGTCAATGTCAAAGGAGCTGGAGTTTATGGACTTAGTATTAGACTAACCCTTCTGCGTATTTGTATAAAATGCTGGACACCTCACCCCCAGTAAAAATGAAGGAGGAGGCATTGAAGACTAGGACAATCAGAACTTCAGAGGCCAAGATCCCAGAAAAACGGGAAGCACATTGAGATAAGCTCTGTAAATTTTCCTTTGGTACATTTCCCAATTGCCAGTACATGGCATAGGGGCTAAATAGAGAACAGTAGCTTAGAACAGTCAGTGAACTAGGGAGACAAAAACTGGAGTTTGGGGCTACTAAACAGCCAGGACTTGAAGAGCCAAGATCCCGAGGAATCTCAGAAGTGAGTTCAGCTTTTTGTAAGGAATATCCACATAAGGCATTTGCTAACATCTAATTGTTTATGCTGGGGCTGAGATATAAACAAACAAAGTAGATTTTTCACTAGACAGAATTCAGCAGTCTTAGAATGGGGGAGACAAATATTATAGTTCATGGTCTTCAAAGGAGGACAGAGCCATGGCTTTCAAGTTGATATCTGAGAAGGATTTTGTTCTGTAAGAGCAAACCAAAGTAGATCAGCCTCAACTGTTACTAGAGTGTGGAATTCTAATATTATTCTTGCCAGACAAAAACTAAATTCTCTTTGGAAAAAGATAACGTCATCCAGAGCTTCTGTAATTTTCCAGGAGTAAAGTATAGCATTCAGTCAGCAGTTTCCAGGCATTCCAAGAAATAGTACAACATAATTAAATATTAAGGGAGGAGGAAAATATAAGCAGAGTATTGATCATAAAATAACTATGACTAGTACGTTCAAGAAAATAGATGAGTTAAAGATAATTCACAAGAGAATTGGAATCTATATGGAAGAGGAAACTGTACAACTAAAAATGTAATAACAAATTAAGAATTTAATAGATGAGTTTAACAGCAGATTAGACACATCAGCAGAGAGATTTAATGAACTAGAAGATAGGTTAATAGAAAATAAGCAGATGGAAGCACAGAAAGAAAAAAGGATGGAAAGTATAGCAAAACTTAAGAGGTAATTGGGACATATAGGAAAGTATCTGGCAGATGTTTTCTTGAAGATGAACGAAGTGAGTCTGTCACTTCAAGGAAAAGAATTGACAATATCTATTGCCAGTGATAAAATTTTAGCTTTTAAGCAAAAAGTAGAATGTTGGAAAACTTATATCCATCTCAGTGAGTCTGATAGCTTCCTAGTCATTAAAAGGATTTTTCTAGTAAGATTGGTGGTGATAGTAACAAGTGTAATTTTTTAATGGAACAGAGGATGAAAAATTTGTTGATATGGTCTATGATTCTACATTGCAACCAATCTTTAAAAAGTTGCCACTTGTCATGTTTTGGTGTATTATCAAAGAAGACAGTTATCTGAAAAGTCTATTAAATATTCTTCCCTTTACCAAGTTTTCTTTATACCTCCACCCAAATAATGTATTGCAACAGATTGAATTCAGAAGTAGATGTGAGAATCTAGCCATCTTCTAAAAAGTTGGACATTGAGATTTACAAAAATGTGAAACTATTACTCTTCTCATTTTATTTATTAGGGGAATTTTTTTAATGTTAACATGTAATTGTTATTTTAAAATGAATAAATTTAAAATTTTTGAGTTTCAATTTCTCATAGACCAGTTATTGAGACTATTATAGACTGTGGTCTCATAGACCATACACATAAACAAAAGCTCCTTGGCTCCTTAATTTTTAAGACAGAAAAGGGATCTGGGACCAAAATTTGACAACTGCTATTCTATACTTCGATTTGTGTGATTACATGTATATGCCCATTTTGTAATAAATAAAATAATTTGTGCACTTTACTCTGTCTAGCATACTTAATAAAAAGTTTATCCTTCCTCCAAATAAAACAAAGAGGAGTTGTCTAAGATAATGGAGAGTAGTTCTGGCTTGAGAGGTAGGTAACTAAGCATGGACAAGAGAGAACGAACAGTCATGTAAATGACCATGGAATGCTTACGATTTGTTGATGCTATTTTATATAATAACTTTTTAATTATTCCTAGGAGTCCATAAGGTTGATTTTTATGAAATTTACACTGGAAGTATTTACGAGAAAAATCTTGGCCAGAGTTTTCTTTATTCATTCTTGTTTTTTCTTATACTCTTTTCCCTATGTATTTCCTAGACACTTATTTGTTCCTAGCTGATGTCAGTGTGGAACAGTTTAGTTTTGCCTTAAGTGTAGAACCATATATGCCTGGTTTTTCATGTATTTGGCCTCTTTTGACAAATGTTAGTATGCATTAAGCGTGATCCTTATTTCAACACAGACAGAAGGATGATCACTTGGTTACTAAATTCAGCAAATACCTATTTACTATATACTGAGCAGAAAGCATTATGTTGTTTGTGCTTACTTATTGAGAACTCAAGGAAGTAACAGTCTAGTGGTAGACCATAAAGCCAAATGTATTTGTTCTGATGAAAGTAGGAGCATAGAAAGAAAGTTGATAGTAGCACTGGAACAGAACCTTGAAGGGTGGTTTTTCTGTTTTAAAAATACATTTTTTTAGTTTCTAAGTAAAAATTGTGATGGTTATTATAGACAAACTCAAGCACTAAAAAAATACACACCATCAAGTGTAAAAGTGTTCAGGAGTCCCTAGCCCCCTGCCAGATAACCATTGTTAAAGTTTGGCATACAGTTCACATCTAATGCATATATTAGCATATTACTTTTTAAAATTAGGTCATGTATATGACTTTGCGAATGTGTTGGGCAATTAAGTCTCAAATTTTCAGTGTTGAAAACACTGATGCCTGTGATTTTTTTGAAAACTAGTTTTTGGTGCCTAAGATTTTGACAGACTGGTAGTTTTGCTTATAACTTGATCAGGAGTATATTATGCATTATAGAAATATTTAACAGTAAAAATCTACCATACTTCTCTCTTATTAAATGTTTATGGACTACTTATACCTGATAGTAAATTGAATTTATGTACCTCTGGACATTTATGTCCTTTAGTTTGAGAGTTTTGAGAAAATTATTTCATGGTGAACATGGAGTTATTGATGAGGGGCATGGTATTGGGGTAAGCACCAAAG
Source organism: Lepilemur ruficaudatus (assembly GCA_963574885.1). NCBI lineage: Eukaryota > Metazoa > Chordata > Mammalia > Primates > Lepilemuridae > Lepilemur > Lepilemur ruficaudatus. Next base: position 26,405 of record CAUYRT010061126.1, read on the forward strand.
GAAAGATCACTTACATTATGTCTTACTGTTATATGCATGCTTGTTTTATTTTTGTAGGGTTGCTTAAAAGTACTCTCTATAGTAAGAACTACTTACTCAGTTGTTGCTTTTCTTTTCATTCTAGGTAACATTGTATAACACTGATCAGGATGGCAGTGATAGCCCACGCAGTAGCCTTAACAACAGTCTCTCAGACCAGAGTTTGGCATCTGTTAATTTGAACAGTGTTGGAAGTGTGCATAGTTATACTCCGGTAAGTCTTGGTAAAGTTGGTGTCTTTGTTGAGTATTTGTTTAGTACTTAAAACTCAAGTATAATTGAAATGCAAATAAACAATGAAGATGCATATTTCTCACTAATTCATTAACTTAGTAAGTAGATCAGGCTTAAGCAGAGCAGATTTTGCCTTGATAGTGTTATAATTTGGTACTTACATTTTACTAAATTACATATTTTGGTCTGCTTTGTTCTGTGTTTAAGTGAAAAGCAATTGGGGCTGGGTGTGGTGGCTCATGCCCATAATCACAGCACTTTGGGAGGCTGAGACAGATTGCTTGAGGCCAGGAGTTTGAGACCAGCCTGGACAACATAGTGAAACCCCATCTCTAAAAAAAAAAAAAAAAGGCCTGGTGTGCTGGTGCATGCCTGTAGTCCTCGCTATTCAGGAGGGATGAGATGGGAGGATCACCTGAGCCTGGGAGTTGGAGGTTACAGTGAGCTGTGATTGTGCCATTGCATTCTAGTCTGGATGACAGAGTGAGACCCTGGCTCCAAAAAAGAAAAAAAAGTATATGGAAAGATATGCATAGGTTGTATGCAAATACTATGCCATTTTATATAAGGGACTTGAGCATCTGTGCATTTTGGTATCGTGGGTGGGGGGGAGGACTTTTGTAACTAATCCCCTGTGGATACTGAGGGACGACTGTTATCTAGACATATGGCAAATTTTAAAATTTCAGAAGTAATCACCCATGTAAATACTTTTGCAGGAAAAATAAGTTACATACAAAGAAACACAAATCAGACTTTTCTTCAATAATACTAAATGCCAGAAGATAATGGAGCATTTTATACAGAATTTTTAGGGAATAGATTTGGAATAACAAATGTTATGCCCAGCCAAAGTTTTATTTGTGAAGGCAAGAGAAAGACATTCTTCTATATGGAGAGCTTAGAAAGTATCCTGCCCTGTTTTCATGTGTCCTTTCCCCCCAAAATTACTTACCTGATCAAGAAGTGAATCAAATTAAAGACTCAGTAATGATGAAATCATGATACAAAAAGACTAGTTGGAGCATTGAAGCAAACTAAACAGAGATTTAATGATTTTTAAGTTGCTTTTTAAAATAATTTAAATGTTAAAAATCTTGACCAAAAGAAGTCAAAGAACAGAATGCGATATCACAAAATATAATAAAAGAGAAAATTAAAGAATCCCTTATAGAACTAGGTGACAGTAAGAACTAACATGTTCATTATGCCAATAAATGTAAGAAACTTAAACTCTGCTGTTAAAAGCTTGGGCCAGGCATGGTGGCTCATGCCTGTAATCCTGGCACTTTGCGGAGGCCGAGGTAGGAGGATTGCTTGAGGCCTGGAGTTCAAGACTAGACTGAGCAAGAGTGAGACCCCGTCTCTACAAAAATAGAAAAATTAGCAGGGTATGATGGCACATGCCTTGTAGTCCCAGCCACTAGGGAGGCTGAGGCAGGAGGCATTGGAGACTGCCATGAGCTCTGTGATGGCACCACTGCACTCCAGCATGGGTGATAGAGAAGACCCTGACTCAAGTGAATAGATAAGATGAGATATGATAAGATAGACATTGTAGACTGCTATTTGCATCTAATAACAAGATGTCAAGCGGTAAAGCAGTCCTTAAGAAATGATGCGGTGGCAGCTGCTGGTTGGGTTTGTCACATATTCATAGGTAGAGCCTGTAAGGCCATAATGAGCCCATGTGGATTAAGATAGTTTTATTTCTCATGCAGACTGTATAAACCGATCAGCATGGTGTCTGCTTGCTGTATCCCATGCATGGCAATATCAAGACAGAGGACCAAATGACAGACTACATGAGTAGTGGGTTACTTTGTAATGAAGGAACAAATTCCATAGTGCAGCTAAGCAGTTTTGTAACCTGCAGCTGTACCCTAAGGAATAAGGCAGAAAGTTCCATGCCTCACTTAGCCAGGGAGGTAGATGAGAAACTGTTTCTTAGCAACCTCCAACAAGATAGAGAGGTGGATAAGAAACTATACCATGGCTACTATCTGCAGGATAAGGAAGGCACATGAAAATTTGCTCCTCATGAAACAACTTGCCGTCCCATGTTCCACGAGAATCACAGGGTGTTCCACCAAGGCTTAGGTCATCCTACCATGGAGCTTTGCCTATATGGCCTTTGTGGTGACATGTAATGTTACTAGGGTGCCAACAGTGGAGACATTCCCTATGTAAAATTCATATTTTTTCATGTTATTATAGACTCCTTATGAGCATCATTTTAAATGGCTACATAAGTTTCTAGTAAGTGTTCATGCCTTCATTTTTCAAAACATTAAACAAATGATAGTTTACCGCCCTTTCATGTAATTGTTAAGAAATTCAGCTGATCATTTTTTATTAATTGTATTTCTGGTTGTGTTGTCTTCAAAGATAATTTTTATTTTTAAAATGCTTTTGGTGCTTTTTTCCCCCTGGTATAGGTTGAAGCCCTGATCTGTTTTGTCTTCCTCAGAATCTCCTTTATTTTTTACCTCTTCATTTCTCATTTCTCTTCAATTCACTTAAAAAAATTTCCCTAAAAATGATGAGTTAAGCTTATTTAAGCTCCTTGTTGCTTTGCACAGTGCCACACATCTGACTCATAGTACTCATATTTGAGTTTATATACTTAAAGATTAATTGAATAAATGAAAGAAATGTTAGTAGCTTCATAGTATAGTGGAGTTTGAGATGAAATTGCTTCTATAGAAATCAAGATGAAGATTTTACAGAAACTGGGAAGATTCCGAGCCTAATTCATCACTTGTTTGTATGATCTTGGACAAGTCATTTAACATCATTGAACTCTTTCCCCTCTTCTGTGAAATGTGGAGGAGGTTAGATTAATATTTATGTAGCTCTTTAAGATCCAAGTTAACAGTTTTGCTGTCTGTCCTTTTTTTGTGTGTATCCAACTTAACAGAGGATGCGAAAGCCTAAAACAGAAAAGTTATTTTCTTTGGATTCCAATGTTGGCACTAATGTTTTCAGTTATATATTTTATGTAACAAACAAATTATAATACATAGCCACTGAATTAGATGTGTTTTCTTCTAATGTTAGGTGACAAACCATCCAGAACCAGTCTCTCAATCATTAACTCCTCAGCAGCAGCCACAGTACAACCTTCCAGAACGAGACAAGCAACTTCTTTTCTCAGAATATAATTTTGAAGATCTTAGTGCCTCATTTCGGAGCCTTTATAAGTCAGTTTTTGAGCAGTCACTTAGTCAACAAGGTGAGTTTTTTAATATCTTTTCTATAACATAGATGTTTATTGAAAAAAGGTTTTAGAATTACTTTCACACAGCAGCTGTTATACTTAATCTTACAATATTATCATCATGATTAGAATCGGATGATTACGTTATGCCCCTTGCCTTTACTATGTTGTGTATATATTTATAGCTCAAAAATGGAAAATAAATTTCTTCTTGCATACCTATCCCTTTGATTACCAGTGGTGTCCTGGAGCATTGTGTTGGAGAATTTTGACACTGTATCTACGCTATGTGGGAAAGACTGCCATGATTAATTAGCGATGTTTGGCATGTGAAATATTTGAGTAGCAAATGTTGCACCACAAGAATAGATGTACCTTGCATTTATTCTGACTGTTATTAGCAAAGATAATAGCTACTGGAATGTGGTAGCACCAAATTTGTGATTGTGTGTGTGGCACTTATACATAGACACATAAGCTAGTGGTAAGCTCTGGGTCATTGTTTTACACAGATACTTAAATTAGACTTAAATACTAAAAATGGTTTTAGTTGAGATGCAGTATTGCATCTCAGCCAAATGCTAGATTGTTGCTATAATGTGTTCATGTCCCATTAGCTGTTGGTTTGATTTTAATCAGAGTCATGTGATAGGATCAAAATGTCACATTATCTTTTCCCCACAGAACGCTAGTCAGAAATTGTTGGGAATTCTCTTGAAGCATTTCGTAGTTACGTATTTGGCAGATTAAATATTTATACCCCATATTTTATTCCTTTCCTGCTGCTATAACAAAACGCCTTAGAATGGGTAATTTATAAACAACAGAAATTTATTTTCACAGTTCTGGAGGTTGGGAAGTCCAAGATCAAGGAGCTGGTAGATTTGGTGTCTGGCAAAGGCTCGTTCCTCATAGATGGTGCCTTCAAGCTGTGTTTTCATATGGAGCTGAACACTCTGTCCTCACATGGCAGAAGACATGGCAGGGCAAAAGGGACTAGCTAGTTCCCTTGAGCTCTTTTATAAGGATACTAATCCCTAATCACCTCCTAAAGTCCTTACCTCTTAATACCATCACCTTGTGGTTTAATTTCCAACATACGAATTTTGGAAGGACACATACATTCAAACCATAGCACCCCAACTCAGAGTTTACCTGTTCACAGCAGTGAGCAAAATAGACAAAAATTCCTGTCCTTACGCAATTTGCATTTAATACTTGTTGTCAGCTCTGAAAGCTTATATTGTATACTAATTTATATTGATGAATATTGATAGTATGTACATGAAGTGGCTTTTTCTGGTTTTGAAGTTTAAAGTAAGATTCGTATATTTTCTCAAATTTTGTCTTAAATTTTCTATCTACAAAAGTATGAAAAGAACTAATAGAAGACTTGGCTAAGCAAGTACAACCTTGGTGATCATAATAGAAAAATACTGGCTTTGAAATAACAATGGTGACAATTTTTGAAGCCCATAAGTCGGTTTCATCACACTATAACAAAAAAGCAGTGGTAGGAATTCTGGGTTCTAGTCTAGGTTCGACCATAAAGTCAACTGAGTTAACTTCACCTCTCTGGACCTCAGTGTCCCCATTTGTATAAGAAAGATGAATAGACTAGATCACTGGTTTTTCAAATTGTTCTTTTCAGAACCCTTGGCTTTTATAAAGGTATTTTATTTTATGTTATTTATCTTTTTTAAGAGATGGGGGTTTCTGTTGCCCAGGCTGGAGTACAGTGGCATCATCATAGCTCATTGCAGCCTCCAACTCCTGGGCTGTCCTCCTGCCTGAGCCTTCTAAGTAGCTAGTACTATAGGCACACACCACCACAACTGGCTAATTTTAAAATTTTTTGTAGAGATTGGAGGGTCTCACCATGTTGCCTAGGCTGGTCTTGAACACCTGGCCTTAAGCAATCCTCCTGCGTTGGCCTCCCAAAGTGCTGGGATTACAGGCATGAGCCACTATGCCTGGCAATTTTATTTTATTTAAAAATTATTTGAAATTAAAAATGTTGGTATAGATCATATATTGTTTTCCTCTTAAAATGCTAGGTTTTGGGCTGGGTGCAGTGGCTTGGGCCTGTAATCCCAACACTTTGGGAGGCCAAGGTGGATGGATTGCTTGGGGCCAGGAGTTCAAGATCAGCTTGGGCAACATGGCAAGACCCCATCTCTACAAAAAATAACAAAAACCAGCCAGACGTGATGGTGCATGCCTGTAATCCTAGCTACTCTGGAGGCTGAGGCAGGTGGATTGCTTGAGCCTGGGAGTTGGAGGTTACAGTGAGGTGTGATCATACCACTGCACTCCAGTCTGGGGAATGGAGTGAGATCTTGTCTTGCCGGGGGCGGGGGGGGGGGAAACACCCACAAAAACTAGGATTTTATTGGAAATAGATAATGTGATTACTGCTTTCTTTCATCTTACTGCAATAACCCTATAGATTCCCTGTAAATGACAGTTTTCCAGGGCCAAGGCAAGAACTATATTAATTCTTCTACCTATAAAAACTTGTTAAGTTTTAAGGTTATCTTACAGTGTACTCAAATACATTTTACTATTAATGACAAATATGAGAATAATTTTATCTTTTTTACAAAGTTTGTTTTATTGATTGACATTATCTTGTGGGGTTTTCTTTTTCATTTAATAAAATTTTTTAACATTAGGCACTTCTGGCCTAATCACTATCATAGCATCTAACATTTACTGAGCTCATCCTGCATCTTGCACTTGCATTATGGCGTTGAATCCTCACAATGACTCTGTGAAGTAGGTGCTGTTATCTGGCCCATTTATACTTGAAGTAATTGTGGCTTAGTATGTAAGTAGGAGTGCAGAGGCTTTAATCTCCTACTTTCTGATACTATAAAGTTTGCATTCATAACCCCTAAACTGTATGTGTGTTAAGAATGTTCCATAAGAGTAATAAAGATGGATGCCTTGTTTTGCTTAGTCTTTAAGGATCCTAACCACTTTGGCCTTAAAGGTTTTGGAGTAGTCAATGATAAGAGATCAGAAATAACTGGGCTTTATTTCTCCCCTCTTCTTCTGTCAAAGCCTTGGTCTTCATGCCTATAGAGAACCATCCTGAGTGTGACCCAATACCTTTTTCACTTTTTTCCTACCGTTTCTTATCTTTCAATACTCAACTCAGTTGTTGTCTGTTTAAGGAAGGCTTCTTTATATCTTGATCTCCTAACTGAACAGGCAAAGAACAAAGTTTCCATAATCTTCTGTATACTTTTTGCTTTAGCACTTATATTTTTGGACATAATCTTGTTAAATGTCTGTCTCCTCCACTAGACCATGTGCTATTCAAGAGTCGGGGATAATGTTTCTGACTCTCTTCAGGAACCTCAGAGCCCAGTGTATAGTGGATATTGCATAAACGCTTGTTAAACTGAACCATGTTGCTTCTTGACAACATACGCTTTTGCTCTGTAAATAATTTTGCAAATGTTTGTCATAAAATACAACTGAAATCTGACCATAAATGATCTTACTCTCTCTGGCTGTTTTTAGGTTTGATGAACATCCCTTCTGAATCTTCCCAGCAGTCCCACACTTCGTGTTCCTATCAGCACTCTCCTAGCAGTACAGTGAGCTCTCACCCACACAGCAACCAAAGCAGCCTGTCCAACAGTCATGGCAGTGGCCTCAACACCACAGGCAGTAATTCAGTTGCACAGGTCTCACTGTCCCACCCCCAGATGCACACACAGCCGTCTCCACATCCACCCCATCGACCGCATGGTTTACCACAGCATCCACAGCGTCCCCAGCACCCAGCACCGCACCCACAGCAACACAGCCAGCTCCAGTCCCCTCACCCTCAGCACCCCTCTCCACATCAACACATACAGCACCATCCGAACCATCAGCACCAGACGTTAACACATCAGGCACCCCCACCCCCACAACAGGTATCCTGTAATTCTGGTAAGTTTTTGTCTCCTGGCTTGTGTTTGGCTAACTGTGAATTAGGATCTTGGGGCTCATGTAATATTTAATACCAAAACCTATTTTCTGTCTCCTTTTGTGCTTCCTTGCTCTAGTCCTATAGTTGTAATTCATTTTTAATCCGCAGAGTAACCTGGAGATTTTCTGATGAAAATTTATTGTGGCAACATAGGCAAACTCAGCAACCCTTGCAGGTTTTGGTTTTAACTCATTTTGTCTTTCTGCCTGTTGGAAGTGTTTTTGTGAACATTTTAAAGGAGAGTGGAGTACACTGTCTGTCTGCATTCTCTTGTGATACGGTGTGGTATAGAAGAAAGAGCATAGTTTTATGTTGGAAAAGACCTATGTTTGAATCCTCATTATGGCTCTTACGATCTTGGGCAAATTATTTAACTTCTTTTAGCCTGTCATTTTCTCATCTGTATAAATAAATGGAACTAAAATACTGTGTGGTATACAGTGTTGTTAGGATCATATTGAGAATACAAATATGAAATGCCTAGACTAGTACTTTGTATTTAAGTATTCATGAATATTCCCCATCTTTTTTTCTTTGCTTATTCCTGCCAAGTATTTCGTCTCAGAATAATAGATTGCAAAGGAAGAAAATGTTCGTCATATCCTGCTTTAAAAAAAAATCTGTTGCTCTAAAGATAAATCTTAATGGTTTCTGGTGCGGTGCTTAACTGACATGGCTTGCAGGCCAGTCTTTGCACTGTGGAACTCCAAGTTGGTGCCGTGGACTTTAAAACTGCAAAATGAGTTTTTACCACCCTTAGAGTGGTACACAATACAAGTCCTTCCCTCAGCTTGCCTGCTCATCCACTTACCAACCATGTCACCGATGAAACTTTTATTCTGGAGGGAAGATTTATAAATACTAGACAGTGCTAGTTGTTATTCACCAATTAAAAATTGATTGTTGTTTCAGGCACTTAGACTGTTGTCAAGGAAATGAGCTTTAGATAGTGCATACTGTCTGTTATATTGTGACTTTATTATAAAACTTAAATTTTTCTGGAGCTGTTTCCTTATTTATTAAATGGAAAAGATAATGTAGTTTTGGGGAGAACTAAATGTGGTAACATATAAAAATGCACAGATGTGTACCTAGAATTTAGTAAGTCTTTGATAAGGGTTAATGTCGTACCCTCTCTCTTTCTCACAATTATTCATGAAGTTATTTGAATTAAAATTTGAAATTAAAGCTGTCTTTTTAGTATTTTTTTCATACTGTTTGTGTTGTTTTACCAGGACAACAAAATTTAATGCATATTTTGAAAATAAACAAATATTTAAATTTTTTGTTGAACAATTGATTTTGTTTTCTTGGTTACAATTTCTAAGTAGGTGCTAGAATAAAACTGAAAATTATGTATAGTTCCTGCCTTGATGGAATATTTCCTAAACATTTTGAAATGATTTTTAGATATATGCCTAGATAAAAGTTACATAATAATAGAATTTAAATTCTTTTAGTATTAATTCAGTCACTGTTGCCTCCCTTTAAATATCAGTATGTTCTTCAGAAATTTAAGCCTATAAATATGATTTTGGGGATTGACTTATGAACTGGGAGTCAGTATAAGTCTGTGATGCTCTGGTCATACCTTTCTTTTCCTTAAGTCTAATGATTTCCAGGGAGAAAGAAGTACAGTTAGAGCTGAAAATAATCCATGACGTGCCCTTATTAGTCTGTTACACAAATGGTAGCTTGCTGGAGAAGGAAAATAGACTTCTACCTTGGGAAGTTGGGAATGATCATTGTGGTTATGATAATAATTCATCTTTGTGAATTATACACTTATTTATTGAGACTAAGCAGGTTGTCTTTAATAGGGAAGAATGGAGGGAACAGGGAAGGAATGGAAGGAAGTGCCTGTTATATACTAGGCAATTTAGATACATTATCTCATATTATCCTCCCAAATCAAGTATAAATTACCACATTTTATAGCTACGAAAAGCACACCTCAAAGAACTTAAGCAATTTGCTCAAGATTACTCTAGTAAGTGGTAGAACTGAGGTTTATTATATCCTGACTTTGAAGCTTGTAACACCAGTTATTCTAAAAGGACTAAAATTAGCAGACACTAACTGAGTGGGTAGGGTTTATTCACCTACTCTCTGCAGTTTGTGTTATTTTTGTTGGCCAAGTCAGCATTTATTAACAGAGCCTCCTCACTCTCCTACCCCCAACAACAACAAAAAATTAGTTGTGACAAGAGTGCCCTAGTTCCTTGGCATAATTCCATGTACTACCCTGGGCCTTTGACTGCCTGTGTTGTGTTTACCTCAGGAGATCTAGATTCTAATACTGCTTTGACTATTTTATTACCTAAAATACGATTAAGGTGACCTTAGTCATATAATTCCTTTGAACCTTGGTTTCCTTATCTATGAAGTTCTTCCTGTACTAGAGGATCTGAGTCTGGTGACTTGCATGTTTGTGGTTTGTTTGGGACATTAGTTTAACATCCACCCTCAACAAATTTTGTCATAAATTGTGAGTTGGTTGAGGGCAAGGTCATGTTGTCTCTAGTTAATTTTTTATTTAAAAAACCTATAATTGGCAGACTTTTATAAATCAAGTAGCCAGTAGTTGATAGAGCTAAGAGTTGTCTGTGATGTAGCAAAAAACCCTTTTTATTACTTTTTACCTTCATCCATCCAGGGGTGATCCTACAGTGACTTGGCAGCAATTGCTGAATAGAGGATTTTCTTCCTCCGTTCAGCACTGTCTCATTGAGGGCAACTCTTGCCCCATGGCCCCTGACTGGTGACCACTTTGCTTATATAAACACTATGGAAGTTTTAAATTCTTCTGATGATGTCACAATAGATAATACCATTCCTGATTAGAAATACCCTGACCTGGATTCATCAGTATTTCTTACAGATGTCTCAACCCTCTTCTTTACTACTTTGGCAGGAGGACTGTGTTAAATTTCTCTCTCCTAAGGTTGCCTTTTAAGAAGCATCCACTCTTATTATATGATCTAATTTATATCCCTTAATTTAGTGCATTAAATTATACTATGCATTGCTTCTAAATGTAAACTTGCCTCTATAAGTTATGAAGAACATATCTTTTAAGGTTATAATAAGACAGAAAAATGAACTTTATATAGGAGAAATATTCTGATTTGCATGACTTTTCCTGCCTGCTCGTTTATTTATACTAAACAAATATAAAGAGCAGTATCAGTTTGACATTATTAGGCGGTGTGGCAATTTGCAAGCTGCCAGACAAAAGGTTAGAAGACCTGGGTTCAAGGCTTAGGTTCATCAGGGTGACCTTGCAAAGTTATACCACCTCTCTGGGTTCAGTTTCTTTTATTTGTAATATGGAGAGAAATCATACCCTTCTGCCTGTCTCAGAGAAGATTGTCCCAACACATGATATAATTGGTACAACTTCCCTTGTAAGGCTGGACAAGGATCAGCCAATGTCAGGAATAAAGCCAGCTCATTGCCTTCTCTTAACATACATTTCACCCTTTCATGAACCAAGAATTATAGTATTGTCACTGTTATTTTTACAGGTGTTTCAAATGATTGGTATGCAACACTTGATATGCTAAAAGAAAGTTGTCGAATTGCCAGCAGTGTTAATTGGTCAGACGTAGACCTTTCACAGTTTCAAGGTGAGTATTGGTTCCTTTTGACATATAACCAATTACACAATGATCCTATTGTCTCTGGTAGATAAGTTTCTTTGTAGAAATAAACATATCATTATGTACTTTCTTTTGGAGTTGGTAGTATGCTTAGAAACATATTTTGTAAAGTTATGCTGTAGGTAGCTCTAGAGCTCAGGTAAGGCTTCTTGTCGGAGGAGGCTGGGCTGCTTGTGGGAGCCTAGATGGCGTTGCCCACATTGACCCTGCATGGTGTTTAGCATTTTCTCCTGAGCCCCTTGGTTGGCATCTATCTCCCTGATCTGGGGATGAGGGCTGGTTTAGGAAAGTAGCTAGAAATGTTTGAGGTGGCCTCACCTAAATTAAATCCAAGTATTTGTCTACTATCATTTCTCTCTCTGGGCCTCAGTAACAACCACCACCACCATCCACCACTCCACACCCGTTTTCCGGGGCCTTTTCAACTCTCTGCTTTGGTGCAGAGTCGGGGGTGGTGGTTATGCGTTGAGGGGCCAGAGGAATGATTAAACTCTTGTGGTTTTGGAGTCAGAGAGCTTCACCTTTAACTGGCTGTGAGGCTTCCCAGTTTGAAAATCGGTCTTTTGTTAAACATGCTTCCCTACCAGGATGGAATTAAGATGATGACCATAAGGCAATTAGCACAGGTCCAGGCACTTAGAAAGCTGAAAGCAGTGTTTGTTGCTGGTGCTATTTACCACCTGGGCTGCCAGGGCAGGGTGCCACAGCCTCCAGCAATTCTTTGCATCTTTTCTGGCCTCCCCCCCCCTGCATCCTTGCTGCCCTCTGTTCTGAACCCCCAAGTCTCTGTACCTGTCTCCTTCACATCCTGCCCCTCTGTCACCACCCTCTTGACCTGTGAGGGTGGAGTGAATAGATGCTAAGTCCTGAGCCTGCTTTCTGTACAGGTCACCCTGCCCTGCGCCGCCCTGCTGCACCTCTAACAGGTCACCCTGCCCCACCCCACTCTGCTGCACCTCTGCCTCCTAAAAACGAACAAAAAACCCCCAAAACCCCCCAACACTTTGTAAAATTCCTAATAAAGAATTTTGGCCAGTTGACATAGCAGAGGGTTGCAGACAAGAGTTCTGAAAGAAATTCGGACATATTTAAAAGAATTAAGCTTTGAATAATTTTAAAACATCATTCTTCATTGCATGGGCAAAATCACTACTGTAATACAGAATGAGCCAGTGGAAATTGTGAGGGCCGAAAAAAATTGAATCTTGCTGTTTTCCTTGCAGTATTTGCAGAACTATACTAATTTATGTTTCTAATGGTTTCCTCATAGGTCTGATGGAGAGTATGAGACAGGCAGATCTCAAGAACTGGTCTTTAGATCAGGTTCAGTTTGCCGATCTCTGTTCTTCTCTTAATCAGTTCTTTACACAAACTGGCCTTATTCACTCACAGAGTAATGTTCAGCAAAATGTTTGTCATGGTGCCATGCATGCAACCAAACCTTCCCAACACATTGGAACAGGTATGTGCTTAGTTATCGTCTTGATTTTCTCTTTTTCTCTTTCATATGACATTTAGTAACTGTCTAAGGCAACTTGATATGTCAGTAATGGTGACAGTGATCCATTTACATCTTTTTTATTTGTAAGAAATGAATGAAAGCAAATAATTTATATGTGCAGTGTCACTTAGAAAAATTGACATAGACTGTTTTTCTGTTGTGATTTATGTGATTGTTTTATTATTTACAATTAACTTCCCTTTGTGATCTTTAGCCTTTTCTTATCAAACAATAATTAAATGTCTGAAAGATATTTATGTTTTTATAAGGACATAGGAAGTTATATCAACTTAAATTTGTACAGATTTGAAACAAATCAAAATGTATGCCTTCTAAGAATGTTAAACAAAATTCAACAAAGTTTAAAGTTTACTTGAAGAGTAGACATAATGGTAAATAGTCTCACTGATATTTTATCTAGACCCGAAATATTTGCTGTGTATTTTTTATCTCACTTTCTTTCTCTACACCCTTGTAGCCATGTCTTCTACTCTGATTGCAGTGCTTGCATTTTTTCTGTAGGAATTTCATATCCAAGTTATTTCTCTCTTCATTTTAATTTCTTGCCTTCTCTTATTTCCAAGTGTACTTCTTTACTGTGTGTCTCTTTTCTGTCCTGAGTGGCTTTCTTTAACCATTATCCTATCTTATTTCATATCTTTTGTCCACCTGCATTCTCAAGATCATCAGTCTGGCTGTGTCTCTCTTTTCCTGAAATCTTAATTTAGTTATGTGACCTAAATCTCTAAGAAAGCTCTGTGTGTACCTTTTGGTGTTGGAACTTGGTATTTTGGTCATGGAAAAAGCACTATCCATCTGCTGTTGTCCTCTGTCAGAGTGGCCAAGTACCCCTTCTAGATTCTCTGTGGACTGAGAGTCTGAGTTATTTTCTTGAAGCCCTTTGTTCCTAGACGTCTGTGGTCATTTGACCTTGATTATTTGGTTCTGGTATTCTGTGATTCTGTTAATTTTTCTGTCCTCTTTCCTTTATATTGCCAGGGCCCTCCTTCTCTCAAGTGTTCCCACAACTCCTATCTCAGTGCTATTCTAGACACAGCCTATTAAAGGTAGAAGAACTATAGTTTTTGTTTAGTGTTTATTCAACTCTTCCAACTCTCAATGTTCCCTTTCATTCTTTCCTTCTGACTTAAAGGCACTTGAGCCAGGCCTGGCCTGCCAAGCCATGCCTCTGACAACACTTTTTCAGTGAAATTCTGTTGCTCCATGTATCCATCACCTCATGCCTACTGATGTCTATTTACAGATATTCAGATTATTTCTTACATGTCCACCCTACTGTTTCTTGTTTTAAGGGCCTATTCCTGTCATTCTTTTTTTCTCTTTCTTACATCCCTATACATTAAATTCATTCAGATATCTCACTTCCCTCATCTCTACACCCCAGTAATTCTTTGCCACATTTTCTTAGAAGTGTAGTCCAAGAGGAGTATTCAGAGAGCTGTTAATTTTATCCTTTTATTTAGCAGTTAAGGAAATTGTGATACAGAGAAAGAAAGTACCTTGCCCAAAGTTATAAAGTTTATTTGGGTATAGGTGTAGCCTATATACTCCTAGTATATAGGCCCTCCATGTCCTTCAAACCTTTCCTGTCATTCTTGTCTCTAAGGCTCCCCTGTTTTGGTGAACACCTCTTTGAGCTCCTTAGAGACCCCAGAAATTAGTGGTGTAGTATGTTAGTGTGGAAGAGGGAAGGAGAGAAGGATGTTATAGAACGCAGTCTCTCACCTTAAATCATTTTACCTGTGTTTACAATTTAAATCTTCTAACTATGCTATTCTTATTTGATTCTCTGTTTAAAGGTCTTTAGATATAGATAGGTGTGTGTTCATTCAGCAGACATTTATTTATACCATTTCCGTGCCTGGCTGTGTACTAGAAATAAAGTAATAACTCTAGTATCGCCTCTGTCTCAAAGAGCTCACAGCCTCATGGGCAAGACAGGTCCATCAAGAAGTATAGTATATTGAGGGCTACGCTTCTACCTTCTACCAGAGGGTGTAAGTGAAAGGGGAATTCAGAGAATTGGCTTAATCCTCATTATTTATGACCTTGTCTCCTGCCCCGCCTTCCTCCACCCCCATGCTCTAATACTACCAGTCTCCCTGCTGTTCTTCAAATATACTAGGTGGCATGCACCACTTACCAGGGCCTTGTACTTGCAGTTTCCTCTGTCTGGAGTGGTCTTTTCCCAGATGGACCCATGATGCATATCTTCATCTCTTTCGAGTTTTATTTCTCAAAAAATACCTGCTCAAGGAATCCCTTCCTTGACCATCCTGTATACCCAAAGCCCAGCACTCATTTTCTCCTCCCTCTGCTTTATTTTTCTCCATGGCAGGTTAACATGCTATTTAAATTACTTTGTTTGCCCCTATCCTGCACCCCCAAGAATATGTGCCAAAAAAGCAGGGAGTTTGTTTTTTCATTGCTATATCCCTGGTGCATAGAGCTATATTCCTTATACATAAGTACTTACTGGATGAAGAGAGTCTGCTTTCAATAAATAAATTGTATAATCTGGATTTTTAATTCTCATGACTATACTTTAAGTGTTATAGAATCTCAAAAACCTTTGGAAACTGCATTGGAAGTTAATTTCTTGCATAGGAAGTCCAAGCAGCCACTCTCAGATTCTATGCTGAGAACATGGGGAAAAAATGAGAAGTAATAGGAATTTCTATATGAAAATAAAACTTCTAGGAATGTGACAGAATTTCAAAGAGTTAAGTCTTTTTAATGTAGATACTGTTTATTCCCGTAAGCCTTCTCTAATTCCTATCCCCTCTTCCTTTAAAAGGTAAGAATTACTAAGCCATAAAAGAGAAATGAAAGAAGAAATATAAAAAAAGATTAATCCCCAATAAAAGTCAGTTATATCTTTTGATCGTGACTTGAACTCTAAGGTTGTGTAGAATGAAAGTTGAGATTTTGTAGAAAAGGGCTGGGAAGTTGTTGGTGTATCAGTGACCATATTATTCTGAATGTTATGGCCCCTCCAGCCTGGTGTTGTCTTTTGGAAGTACACTAGCTATGCATGTGGAGGCTGATCAGCATGTGGGGACAGGATTGTTTCCCTGACAAGAATAGTAGAGCAAGTAGCTTAGTACAACTTTTCTCCTCTCTTTTCTTCCTAAATCATCGGTATGGTTAGTTGGTCAAAGAGTTCAGTTCTGACTATAAATTTTACTGTAAAAAGGTATGTCATCGGCCGGGCGTAGTGGCTCATGCCTGTAATCCTAGCACTCTGGGAGGCTGAGGTGGGCGGATCGCTCAAGGTCAGGAGTTCGAAACCAGCCTGAGTAAGAGCGAGACCCCGTCTCTACAAAAAAAAAAAAAAAAAAAAATAGAAAGAAATTAATTGGCCAACGAAAAATACATAGAAAAAAAATTAGCCAGGCATGGTGGCACATGCCTGTAGTCCCAGCTACTTGGGAGGCTGAGGCAGAAGGATCGCTTAAGCCCAGGAGTTTGAGGTTGCTGTGTGCTAGGCTGACGCCATGGCACTCTAGCCCCAAAAAAAAGGCATGTTATCTTGGGAGGCTGTGACTGAGGGACAGACGTCTTGACTTCTGTGCCTGGTTCTGTCTCATTTCCTCTCTGGTCTTATTTCCCCACCTACATGGACAGAGATAGGGTTGGAGTAGATCATCTCTGAGCCAGCTCAAATCTGGACAATCTGGCTTTCCATGAGCAGGTGAAATCTTAGAAGGAACCAAGTACAGAATGCCCTGAGTTTAGAGGGGAAGATTTTTCTTCCCGTTCTAGTTTCTTCTGGGTAAATGATTGCTGTGTTTTAGTTTTATTACAGTATTGCTAGAATTCAAGTGTAGTCTGTGCAAAACACTAGAAAACCTTAGAGTAATAGCCTTTCCAAAATCCTAGATGTTCCTTACAATATGAACCAGTTTTACGTTCCTTCCCCATGAGTTATTGGGGGAGTGGTCATGATGTTTTTTTCTTCTCTATTTTACATTATGATGCAACATAATTGACATTTTGGAGATGTTAGAATTGATGGCTCCTGTCAATGAATAAATATTAACTTAAGGACCTTCTGAAATACCATTTGAATGAGATCTGTGTTTCCCACCTCCTCACTACAAAATAATACATTTTTAATCACCTTTGCTTGGTGTAGCTCTTTTACCTTGTGCAGATCTCTACTGTTACTTTGTGCCTCCCAGTCACTTTGTTAATCATCAAGGGCACACGTGGTTAGACCTGCTTTGAAGGTGAGAAAGTCAGGGCAATAGAGAAATAGGTGATGAAGAAAGAGCCCATGAATTAGGAGATCTGGATTCTAGTTCTCACCCTGTCAAACTAATGTGTCTTTGGGCAAGTCAGGTTAGCCTTTCTGAGTTTCTGTTGCCTCATCTGTAAAATGGGGATAATAATTCCTGTCTTGCCTTCCTTGTGGGCTTCATGAGAGGATCCAATGAAGTAATGGATATGAGAATACTTTTGAACTTAACGAGGTATGTGACAACAACAGTAGATATGCTGTGAGCTTACACTCAGTGGCAGCACCAGAATTAGTACCAGTGTGCTCACAGCCAGCCTGGCACTCTGTTCAAAAGGCCAGCACCACCTTTTGGCAGAGTTTTAGTGTCTGAAGGCGTAATTTTTTCTTCGTTCTTTTCTCTTCATCGTACATGCTTAATTTACTTTTAGATAACAATTCTGTTAAAATTTTAATGCTCAACTTGTTTTACTTATGGTAACATATTTTCCCTCTCTCTGCTTTTTAATCTGATTAGGAAATTTGTACATAGATTCTAGGCAAAATCTCCCTCCTTCGGTGATGCCACCCCCTGGTTATCCTCATATCCCACAGGCACTCAGCACTCCAGGAACGACTATGGCAGGTAACTCTGTGTGTGTGTGTGCATGTGTTGCAGTTGGTATACAGAATTTAATATTGAAAAACTTCATCTATCCCAACAATGAATGAGGCTGTCTCAGGAAGGAGAGAACTAACCCCTGTTAAGAATCTGGACAGCAAGGGATTCAAGCATTAGTTGGTGTTTGGACTGTAGGACCTGAAGTCCCTTTTAGCCCAGGATGCTACTATTCTGATTATTGTGCTGTGTTTCTAAGAGGTCTAGGGACATAGAGCTGTCTTGCGGTCTTAGGTATTTTTGAGGATATTTGACTTTGATAGGACTTTTTCAGGAACCTCCTTTGATTAGCTCCTGTAGCCTCTGCTCCATTCGTTCCATTGGAGTTCTCCCAGCTATAGTTTCCAGGGAAGTACCTTACAGAGGAGGTAATAGAGGAGTATACTTCATATACTTTTACCCCTAGGTTCCTAAATGTAAGATAAGGTGCATTTAGCCAGGGGAATAGGGCACATTGTTAGAGTTGGAAAAGGGTCTTGGGGCTCACCTGTGTGAGGAAATGGAGGCTCAGGTCACCCAGTTTGGTAAATAAGCAAAGTAAGACTCAAAACCCTAGTGTCTGTATTCAGAGTCCATTGTTTTTCTCACATACCACACAATGCTTTACTTGGGCTATCTTAGGAAAAGACAAAAAGAAATGGGGGGGGGTGTGAGTTTAAAACTGTGAAAGAACTGTGTGCCAGACAGTAGTGGGACCAAGTGGCATGCCCATTGCTAAAGGGGAAGGAATGTAACCTGTTGTGAGTGCTCACTAGTAATTTGTAGGTAGCCTGGTAAGTTGGTTAAGACTCGGGAGCCAGATTGCCAGCATTTGAATCCTGGTGCTTTGCCACTTAATGGCTGTGTGATGTTGGGCAAGCTGCCTAACCCTCCTACCTCAGCTTCCCTGTCTATAAAAGGGGGCTAATAACACTACCTAATTCTTGAGACTGTTGGGATTAAATGTAAATTATAAATTAGGACCTGACCCACAGTATGAAATTTGTAAGTTTTTGTTAAATAAATCAAAGAAATACTGCATTTCTGTTATACTGTGATATACTGAAAACCTTAGCATTTTGTAAAATTGTACAATAAAATATTTCAGGGCTTGTGAAAAAAATGGTATTAGCACCAGACTACTTGAAATTTTGTGATCAGAGTACTAACAAAACAGTCCAGTAAAAAAATTCCACAACATTTAAAAGGATATGCTTAATTCCTAATAAAAGAATGAATTCTGCAAGTAAATGGCAGTCTCTAAAAAAAAGTGAAGCTGGCTTAGAAGGGGTCTGTCAAGAAAGGAGACATGGGCGTAATGCATCAAAATTGGGGGCACAGGCTGGGCACAGTGTCTCACGCCTGTAATCCTAGTGATTTGGGAGGACAAGGTGGGAGGATCACTTTAGCCCAGGAGTTAGAGACCAACCTGGCAACATAGTGAGACCCAGCTCTACAAAAAAATAATACAACAATTAGCTAGGTTGGGGTGGCAGGTGCCTGTAGTGCTAGGGGAGGCTGAGGTGGGAGGATCCCTTGAGCCCAGGAGTTCAAGGCTGCAGTGAGGTGTGATCAGGCCACTGTACTCCAGCCTGGGTGACAGAGTGAGACCCTGTCTCAAAAATAGATATAGATAGATAGATAGATAGATAGATAGATAGATAGATAGATAGATAGATAGATAGATGATAGATAGATAGATAGAAAGAAAGAAAGAAAGAAAGAAAGAAAGAAAGAAAGAAAGAAGAAAAGGAAAAAGCTATTGGGCAGCACAAGTAGCACATGGCCAAACTGATGCAAGAAGAAGAGCATGGGGAGGGTGGGCATTGTGCACTCAGCTGTTTCTCCATGGTTTACTGTGTTCCCTGTGTTTGTGCTGTTACTTGCTGTTACTTGGTGGCACAGAAATTAACTTGCTGGGGAAAATTCAGTATGACCCAGTGTGACTTTGTTGGTATACTGCCATCATTCTCCTGTTTACCATTCTTATGTGAGCCAGTTCATGTTACTGAAACATGTATTGGAGCAGAACAGACTGTGAGAGAAATGGTTCCATCAGCACTTTTCTTATGCCTTTCTTATGCCTCACTGCAGCCTGGTATGGAAGGGAGTGTGGGTTTTGGAGTCAAGTGAACTGACTTGACTTTGCCCCCTACTAGCTATATGTGACTTTGGGTAACTTGCTCATCCTCTTAAACCCTATCTCCATCTCCCTTACCTGTAAAATGAGGATCATAAGAGGCACTTGCTTGAATACTTATGGGTGGGTTAGTGAGATAACGTGTGCTCAGTGCCTGGCACATAGGAAGTGCTCCGTAGGGATTGATTTATTCTTCCTTTCTGTTGTACCCAAGTCACTAACACTGCCTCCTTCCTTCCAGGCCATCACGGAGCCATGAACCAGCAGCACATGATGCCTTCCCAAGCCTTCCAGATGCGGCGTTCCCTGCCTCCAGATGACATCCAGGATGACTTTGACTGGGATTCAATTGTGTAGGGCTTATTTCTGCAAGGCACCAGACCCCAATGTTACCTTTCTGTGCAGTGAAGGGAAAGGTTTAAGAGAATCCAGTTGAGAAAACAAACTTGCTAATCACTTTACCAATGTTATCAAAATTTCTTTTGAAGACAATCAGAAAGATTTTAGCTGGATAACCTACTGCTTTTATCTGATCCAAACAAGTACTACATGTTTGTCTCCCTGCCAGCTGCCCTATGTAGCTCCTAACTGTTGTGTGATTTGGACGGCTTTTTGCATATTTGTGTCAGTTTGATGTTAACCACAAGTGCCAGACTGATTTTTCAGACAGAGCCTATTTTGCTGCAACCAGTTTATAGATACATATGTGTAAATATATGTACAAAAATTACTGAAAGGCTTCGATTTTTTCTAATTGGATTATTATGTCTTGGAAAGAAAGTTATTGTCAGTTTTTATTCCTTGTTAGGCTATTTTCTGCAGGATGCTTTTAACCGATATAGGGAACTGAATGGAAATAGATTTTTCCAAAGTCCAGTTCCCCTTATTTAATCTTTTTCAGAAATGTGGGTAATGAGTTCTACCCAGTAATTCAAGGAACCCAGAGTTGAAACTCTCCAAACAATTCAAAGGGGCATGTTGTTCCTGAGCAGCATAGAGAACTGACCCAATTTGTTTTGATGCTTGGGGGATTATGGAGTATATGTTGTACCTTGTCAATGTCTGTTTTTCTAAATCTGCATTATAACAGCTCTAAAATTTGTTGATGGATTAGAAGTTGAGCATTGCTTGGCTCTTTGAACAAATCAATGCTTCTATGTTCACTTATGTATTTATTATTCAAAAGTGTTATTTTAATATTTATTGCCACCTTATGGAATGCTCAGCTCCTATTGGGTTCATTAAGGAGAAAAGTGTCTGAAAGCACAGAATTATTTTTCTTGATAAGAGTTTACAGACAAGACAATCAGTCAGAGGGATATTGTGTCATTCTCTGTCATCACACCTTTTACCATGTGAGGTAATACCATATTTCTGTATCTTAGCATTCCTGTTGATTGAGACTTATTATTTAAATAGGATTTTTATGGAATTTACATCAGATTGCATTTGGGCAACAGAACAGCAGGGCAGTGTTTATAAAGCAAGTTTCCCCACTCATTCTTTTTACCTAGGTAGCACTGAAAGGAGGATAGAGCCACACATGGATTTTTTGCTTCAGTCTTCATTGCATATACTGTGTGATCTGTTGTCCTGTGTGTCTGTGTATGCATGATATTTGGTCACTCTCTTTGAAATGTAGCCCGCCTGTTAGGGTTTTTGTTAAAAGTTGTTTGTTTTGTTTCATATATCACAGTTACTTTGCATGGATTGATTGTCTTAGTTTTATAATAAAACTAGAAGAAATAAGATGCTTTTTAATGAATAGAATTTGAATTGGTTTAGACAAAAAATTCTATCAGTTCTAATGGGGAAATATGTTACATCAAATCAAGGAGTAATAACTGCTCACTGGTTGCTTTTTAGCATTGCTGGTCTCTATCAGCCATGCTAAGTCACTTTAATTAGCCTTAGTGATTATATGGTTGAGTACTCTCTACTTGAACTAAACAAACATCTTTGTGTGTGTGTGCATGTGTGTGCGAGAGATAGTGTGAATGTGTGTTTGTGAGTGTATATTTTTTTTTAATGGAGTGTTGCCTTGAATGAATCACTGGGAAGCCAGCCATGGTTAAGGGCTGGTGAGGCTGGGGAGAAAGGAAGAGCTTTATGTGTCTCTGTTGTTTGGATCCTGCTTGGCATGAAAAAGGAAGCTCAGTTCCAGCCCCTTGGATCAACAAAAATCAGAGGATTCTGGAAAGGCAGCCAACTGGCCCCTCTTAGAAGGATCAGAGGCAAGATGAGATGGCAGCTTGCAGAGTAAAAACTTGAAAAAAAAGGGGCAATTTTCAATAGTCTGCTCAAGTCACTGTTTTCTAGACACCAAAAGAGCTGTTTTGAAACTGTTTAAATTGCTTGGGTAGCAATGTGCACTTTAAACAATTTGGGTATTGGAATGCGGTCTCTTATATTGAGTGATTTGGGTAGAGCCACCGATGATGATTTTACAAATTGTGTGAAGCTAATTTTCCATTTGGCAATCATTTACCGATTTGCAGTGATCAATATTTTTATGAGAATTTAAACTTACCAAGAATGACCCTGGAGGCAAAGCCTTCACCCAGACCCATCCTACTCTCCTGTGATCCAGGTGGCCCAGGAGCCCAGGACAGGCCTTCTCTGTGGGCCCTGGCCAGCCAGGGCTAGCTGGTGAGGTGCAGAGAGTTCCTCTAGTGGCCATTTCACTTGGTAGTTACTAATGCAGAGCAAGTTCTATCTTGGGCTTAAATTGACTGAAGACTTTTGGGGAAAAGAAAAATAAATGCTGTAATCAAATGGGGGCACTCTGTCCAGGAGAATAATCCGACTGGCATTTGTGGCAGTTTTTGAAATGTAAATGTATTCCTGTGTGTGCTTGTAAATATGTGTCTCTCAAATGTCCTTTGAAGTGGGAGGGAATCAATCCGGGGATAATTTCAAATGGAATAGAGTATTTTGATATTGTTCATTCAGAGGGTGATGTGTACATATCTATATTGTATATACGTGATGAAAATGCATTGGCTT
Organism: Lepilemur ruficaudatus; assembly: GCA_963574885.1. Classification (NCBI taxonomy): domain Eukaryota; kingdom Metazoa; phylum Chordata; class Mammalia; order Primates; family Lepilemuridae; genus Lepilemur; species Lepilemur ruficaudatus. The sequence continues at coordinate 49,093 of CAUYRT010061126.1, forward strand.
TTTGTGTAAACACAACCTGCTCTCCGTACTGCTGTTGGACAGTGTTTTAATGTTTCTACAGTTTTGCTATTGCACGATTTCATATTTTGCCTCTATGATGAATGGCACCCATTCTTTGTAACTGTTTAGTGCTGTAAAGAAATATTCCAAGTGTCATTAGGATTGTTGCTGCCAGAACTGATATGCATGAATGGCACTTAAAATAAATATATTATGTTAACTCTATTTACAACACTGATTGCTCTGTGTCATTCGCTGCAATTGAAGGAGTAGGCCTGGAGCTAGTCCAGATGCAGAAACCCCACAACCGGGACCCCTGAGCCCTTGAGGTCTCTGAGATTGTCCCATGCATTGCTGCCTCAGAACTGTAATTGCTGCCATTTATTGAGCATCTCACTAGCTCTGTGAACTTGGGGGAGTTATTTCATTTCACCGAGCATCATTCTCCTCATTTACAGTGCCTATACAATGAAGATAATACCTACCTCCCAGAGTTACAGTGGGATTACATAAACCAGCATTTATAACACATTAACTGCCATGTGAGTTGTATTTAACTCATGCTCATTTTGAGCCCAGGGCCTTGTGAAGCATATGTAACTCGCACATCTCTTCACCTTGGGAGCCATGTGAACTATTTTTCAGGTTGCATATAACTCATGCACAGAAAACAGTAAAAAATAACAAATTTTTCATTAAATTAGAAAGGATCGTTTTGTTTTTGAAGTTTTTATTCTATTTTTGTAATAAAACACCATGGCCCCAAGGAAAAAATTTTTTTTCTAATGTGGCAGTGTGTTAAACATTAGAACAGCACCTGGGACATAAAGCATCCTGGTACTCAGTATGTAGCAGATGCTGTGTGCTAAGTAGATGTTGTAGTCCTCATTTTGCAAACATGGAAACAGCTGAGATAGAGGGATAGTGATTAGATCCTGTAGTTGGTAGGTGACAGCTGAGGTTTGAATTCAGGTCATTTGCTCTAAGCATCATGTCATGTTCTTTTACACGATCTTCTCTCACTTCCCCTACCCTTTCCCCTGGTCTTGTCCCCAGCACTGCCTTCCCAGAGAGCTATTTCCAAAAGGTTAAAACCACTGTTCCTGCTGTTAGGGGGCACCGACTTGCCCAAGACAGGTAGCAAATCCCAGCCCAGAGAAACTGCCCAGAGGGGCTGCTCTGAATGTATGCCCAGGCAAGGCAAGATGCTAGGCATTGGGACAGTGGTGTAGGAAAGCCTTGGGGTGGGTATGGACTGTTAAGTTGAGTCTTCAAAGGGCCCTAGACAGACAGGAGAAGGTATTTCCATTTCTGTTTCTCTCTCTCTCTCTCTCTCTCTTTCTTCTCTCCCCCCCCCCCCATGTGACATGCCTACTCTCCCTTTACCTTCCTGCTTGATTGGAAGCTTCTTGAAGTCCTCACCAGAAGCAGATGCTGGTTCTATGCTTCTCATACAGTCTGCAGAACTGTGAGCCAAATAAACCTCATTTCTTTATGAGTTACCCAGCCTCAGATAGTCCTTTATAGCAACGCAAAATGGACTAACATGTCTGTTTATTACAATTTTACAGATAGGGAAACAGGCTCAGAAAGGTTAACTTGCTTAAATTCTCACAGCTAGTAGAGGATCTGGGATAATTCAGTCTAGGCCTGACTTCAGAGCTCATTTCCTTTTTTTTTTTTTTTTTTTTAGACAGAGTATAACTCTGTCGCCCGGGCTAGAGTTATTGCCGTGGCGTAAGCTTAGAAAAAAGCAACCAAAAAAAACTTATGGAATATTTCTAAACTTTAGAATAGAGATATTGGATCTGTGATCATAAGTTGAATATTTTTC
>CAUYRT010061128.1:0-19110 GCA_963574885.1 Lepilemur ruficaudatus
GCCTCTTTGTTAGATTTCTTTATATTTTAAGGATACTGATCTGTTGCATGCAGCAGATATTTTTCATTTGCCACTGGCCATTTAATCTGGTCATGATGTTTTTGATGTGTAAGATTATTACATTTGTGTATAGTCAAACGCACCCATCTCTTTATGACTTCTGGCATTTTATGCACAAAACATTGCCCCAACTTCTAATTGAAGCCAGCTGAGACAGCAGGGCTCTCTTTAAATGAGGGGCTCCTCCATGAATTTAGGGTCCTGAGCGGCCCTGCCGTCAGTCTCTCTCGGAATGGAGGCAGTTCAGCCTCACAACAGGACAAGACGCTCGCGCCTGTGTCAGGGCACGTGGCGGTGGGTGCCGGGTGGGAGGTCGGTCTCAGAGCCAACCAGCCACGAAATATCAAGGAGGGAGAGCACCTCAGAGCAGAAAAGGCCATTCCGTCCTGCACACCTGTCCTCTTAAAATTTATCTTAATCTCACATTCCTGATGTGTTGCCATCTGCCGACATGCCTTCGCTCCCTCGAAATAAGTCCGGGGCTGGAATTAATTTCTTGCTACATTTGCCTTGTCTGTTCATTTACTCCATATGCTCGTCACCCGCAGCGCGGCCCGGCCTGCCGCCCCTCCCGTGCCCGGCACAGCCCTCCAGCCTCCACCCCTCCACTCTGGCCCACAAAATATGCTTTATGGTCCTTATTAATCCCTCTACTGGTATCACCGGAAACTCTATTATTTTTCAGAAAAATTAGAGCGATTTTTAAAAGCCTCATTATTTCACACAGGTGAAATAAAAAGAGATGTCTTCCAACGGACCGTGTCTTCCCCAGGCTTACACCGTAGCGTGTCTCACTCCAGTAAGACTTGGCAGTTTCCAGAGCCCTGAATGTGTGATTTGACTCAGAGTAGATAGAGCCGCTGGAGGGGAGACTGAGGGACCGAAAGGCAAAGGGTTCGGAGGGTCTTGACAGAAGACCTGCGATGTAGGGTCAAGACTACACTCACCGGCTCCCGTTCTTCCTCCAGAGAGAGTTTAGTTGGGGCTGATCCTGTCGGCTTTGACGGGGGTTGTCCTGGGACATCAAGGGACATTCCCATGTGTGGCTCCTCGAGCTCCCTGCAGAGGGAGGAGAATGCAGGTTCCCTGCTCCTGACTAGACATTCTCTCCTCGCCTAACCCTTTCAAATATCTCACCAGACCTGCTTCAGCGTCCGGTGTCCCTTATTTAAGCCAGTGGCTCCGAGCACTGATGAGAAGGGGGCCGTGCACGCCAGGCTGGTTCAAGCACGTGTGCAGACGCGTTCCTTGGCATGAGGCTTTGCTGATGGCTCTGCCGTTTGGGAGACGCAGACTCCAGTTTCCCAATTTTGTATCACAGGAAATAAACACTGTCAGTGCAGTCAGGAGATGGGAGCTATGACCTAACTCTCTAAAATTTAAGTTAGGAAGAAGTGACATTGGATTTTCTTGCTTTGTTTAGCTTCTTGCACGGCTTTTAGAGTTGGTCCTAGGGCCAAACCTGCTGGCCAACCAGGTCGACAAGCCGTGTGGGCAGAGGCCACAACTTCACCTGTGTCTTCAATGTTGCGTGGACAACCAGGAGGCCACTGGCGGCTCTGACACAAGGCGAGCGGTCTAGCGCAGTGACAGTTTGGAGTCAGCAGACACTTTGCAATGGGAGCTAAGGTCAGACGGTGGAGACAGACCCTGAGGTGACGTTCAGCAAAGCCCTGGCAGCCTGAGCACGTCGGGGGGAAGCCTGCGTCTGGAGACAGAGGCAGGAGCAGCAGCCCGTCCTCCTCGTCTGGACGTGCAGGATGACACGTCTTCTACTCGGGTTAGGTGTCAGCCTTGGGTTGAGCCCCTCAGGGTCAGGGACGGCCTCCGAGACTCCCTTCTCAGCACAGGTCTGTCCCCACTGCATCCTGCTTCCACTGCCAGGGTCCTGGACCTGGACTTGTAGAGGCCTCTGTTGAGGTGTGAGGTCCAGGGAGGCTGCTGGAGTCACGTCCCCCCACCAGGGACGATCTCGGGTCAGCTCCCACCGCACTGCTGCTCCACCCCTGAGCTAGCGGGAAGATCCCACGAGACTTTGGGATAAAGTGTCGGGAAAAACACAAGGCTTGGCAAACCTTGGTCCCATTTCCCTTCTCTCCTGTTCTCTCCTCCCCTGGAGGGGCCTCCGTTTTCTCATGTCTATGACAGAGCCTGGGGCCAAGAACTCACTAAGGCCCTGTTGGTCTCCCCAGGACTCTTGCTGACATCGCGTGGTCATGTTCCGCTCGTCACAGCCTCCTGAAGGAACACACTTCCCAGCAAGGAGGGGAGGCCTGGCAGCCCCTGCACAGGCAAGAAGGCCGCCCCTGTCCACCTGCTCCGAGCTGCCCCGGCCCCTCAGGCCCCTCACAGGTGGCATCTGGGTGCGTGGCAGAATCAGCAGAAGTGGGTACAGCAGTTCTAGAATAGTCTTTGCACCAGCCACTGCACAGAAAGGTGCGAGTGTGCTGTGCACACACCACAGAACCTTCCCCTGCGCCGTCCTTCCCACGGTAGGGCCCGGGCTCCTGGGCCCTCGTCTCCTCCTCCCTCCCCCTGCCCTGGTCTTCCCTTGTCACTCCCTCTGTGGCTTCTGCAGTGTACAGCCCCGCGATCTCAGCTCTAGCTTCCTTTCTGCCTCCCAAGTCCTTGAAATGGGTCATTCTTATGGAAGAGTGTTAGGGCCCAAACCCCGGGGGAGGCAGGGCAGAAGCAGAACTCGAGGGAGAAAGTTGAAAGTTTACGCGGCGTGTCCTGCATGGCCCTGCTTCAGGCACAACCCGACTCCCTCTGGTCTGTGTCTGGGGCTCCAAGAGACACCCCTCCCCAGGGCAGTGCCCCTGGCACGTGACAGGTCACTCACTCCTGCTCCTGAGGAAGCCACCTGGAGAGGGTCACCTGTTCCACATCCCAGCACCCTACTACACCTTTGCAGGGGCCACACTCACCTGCCCTGAGAACTCCAGGCCCCAGGTCCCCAGGTGTCCTAGCCTGTGTGGAGGCACACACATGCACAAACACACATGCAGAAACCCAGCATGCACACACAAACACATGCACATACAAACAACGTGCATGCAAACATGCACAAGCACACATGCACACACAGCATGCACACACAAACACACACGACACACACAAACACATGCATACACACACAACATACAAACATGCACACACATGGACACAGCATGCACATGCTCACACATGCACATGCACACCCAAACATACATGCACACACATGCACACACAAACATGCATATACAACATGCAAACATGCACACATGGACACAGGATGCACATGCTCACACATGCACAAGCACGTACACACACAGCATGCACACACAAACATACATGCACACACAGACACAAACACGTGCATATACACAAACACACAGCATGAAAACATGCACAAACACACATGCATATGTTCACACATGCATAAACACACATGCACACACAGCGTGCATGCACACACACACGTGTGTGTATCCACATTTGGGTTTTATTGAAAAAATCAGAATTCATCCGAAAGAGCAAGAGTGTCCCCTCTGACTCCCCTCGAGAGAAGGTATAGGTTATTTTCCTCCGGCTCTGCCCCCTACCCTCCCTCAGGACCCTCCTCCTAACCTGCCCTTCTCCCACGACTGCGTGACAGTCCCACCATCCGAGAGGCCCAGCTAGACCTGCCTGTCCTCCGTCCTTGTCACCCAGCCACAAGCATTGTTCTTCCCTCCTTGTTCTCCGCACCTGCTGCCGTCACCTTTTGATTTTTGTACCTGCCTCCTTTCCCACGAAGTCTGTGTGCCCGAAACCATGTCTAGGCAGCAGTAAAAATCGTCTCCTACAGCACAGCCAATTCCTGCTGCATACACAGAACACAAGCAACCCGTAAAGGACCCGACACACACCTGCCACCCTCACGTAACGTCACCCAAGGGTCACCTGAGAATTCACCCTGTGCCTGGCACCGAGCCGGGCAGTGCAGGAGACGCAGGCGCAGATAAGTCTGCTCCTCTGTCCTGCCGGAGGTGGGCGCTGAGCGGGCGTGAGCATTGCGCATACACCAACCTAAATCCCGCGGCGCAGACAGATTGCGTCTGGGGCAGAACCCGCTGCAGGGCGCTGAGCAGGGGAGGGCTTGTTCCCGGCAGGGTTGCAGCGATAGGTGGTCAGAGGATAACAGCCCCCACCCCAGAGGGTCCACATCCTCATCCCTGGAATCTGCAAGTATGTTCCCTTACCTGGGAAAAGGGACTTCGTGGTGGCGACGAGTTAAAGAGCGTGAGCTGGGAGATTCTCCGCATAACCCGGTGGCCTGGTGCAAGCTCAGGGGCCTTGTAGGGGAGGCCGAGAGTCAGATGAGCCTGGCAGAGAAGGCCCGTAAGAGTCAGAGATTCGAAGATGCTGCTGGGTTGGAAGGTGGTGGAGGGCATGGGAGCCATGCGTGGGGGTGGCCCTGACGCTGGAGAAGGCACGAGGACAGACTCCCCAGGACCCCTGGGAGGAACGCAGGGCTTTGGCTTTAGCCCAGGGAGACTCAGTTGCAATTCTAACTTCCAGTGCCATGAAATGAGACATTTGTGTTGTTTTAAGCTCTGAGTTTGGAGATTTGCCTCGGCAGCTGTAGGAGGCTGAGGCCGCGGCCGGCTGGGCAGTGAGAGAGGACCAGGGAAGACCCTGTGGGATGGAGCTTGCCCAGCCCAGGGCTGGGCCACGGGGCTGGTGCATAGGGGCAGGCAGACACAGGAGTGGGGGAGGGAAATGGAGACTGAATCCCGAATCCCGACGGTCCCCAAGGGCATGAACCCTGCAAAGGGATTTTTCTCCTGCGGCAATAAGGCGCCATGGAGGATTTCAGGGGAGGGCTGCAGGGCCTGGGGTGCAGCTCAGGGGCTCCCTCTGCTGCCGGGACGTCCGTGCACAGGGCAGGGAAAGGCAGGGCCCCAAGGAGACCAGCAGGAAGAGGCTTCAGGGGAGGAGGAGGGCCGGGGAGAGGCTGACGGAGAACAGAGGAGGGGAGATCCAGACGGAGCAGATCAACAAATTCAAATATTAAGGCACGGCCCCAACAGGACACAGCCCCAGAGCATCCGTGGCATCTGGACATGGGAGTCCTTCTTCTGGTCTCGCCGCCGGCTGCAGCTGAATTCTGGCCACTGGAGTGGGACCCGTGCCCGCGTGAGGAAGCGGCGCACCGTCTGCCTGAATACTGGCTACGAAAAGGAGGAGGGAGACGGAGTTGGTAGCAAGAGAAAGACACGGGCGGAGAGCCTGGACTTCCCTCTTCTGCTACTAAGAAGGTGGGTGGGGGGTGTGGGATGTCTAATGTTCTTCAGCGCAGTGAGGAGGCTGAAGGTAAGAGGTAGAGGATGTGGGACAGAGACCACCCAGCACTGGGCGGCTGACCCACCATGGGGAGAGACACGCTTTTCTAGAAGGGGCCGGGGCGTGGAAGCAGTGGCTGGACTCACGACGGCGGATGGAGTGGGACGATGCAGAGTCACCCTCCCATCCTCTGCTTTTGCTCCTGCCGTCTCTCTGTTCCGTGTTTGCCAATACACAGGAAAGCAGTTTTCCAAACCCTACAGCTGCTGCCCTGTCCTCTGAGGAGTCCAAGTCTGTCTTCACTCTGGGAGGTGTCCGTTTTCTCAGTACATTCATTTTGTCCACGGCCGTTAACCGAGGCTGACTCTGCACCGCGCCGGGCGGGCGTCGACGAGCTGAAAAGACGCGGTGGCTTCCTGGGTGTCACCGTCTGCTAGTGCTGAGGGTCCGAGGTTTCTCCCCAGCATTTTCCCCCTTCTTCCTTAATTACAAAACCTCAAATTCTTAGCTGTGCGTATAACCACCAAAAATAAGAGTGTAGTCTCCTGCTTCCTTTGTAGCTGACAGTGGCCACAGGAATAAGCTCTGATCGAACAGGCGTGAGTAGAAGAGTTGGGTTCGAATTCCAGAAGGTGCCTTCTTAAGGGAGAAGGCATCCACATTCCATCCCCTTCCTACTTCCTGCTGGCTGGATATGAATACGATGGCAGGAGCTCCAGCAGCCTTCTTTGAGCATGAGCTATACTGTGGGTAGTGTCAGAGCACCGAAATTGAGGGAACCGGTGTCCCTGATGTTTGTGGAGCTGTCACACCAGTCCTAGACTGCTTATCTCTGAACGTACTTTATTTGAGGTAAAAATAAAACTCTGTCTTATTTAAGACCTAGTTATTTTCAGTGTTCTGTTATTCACACAGCTGAAATCATCCCAAATAGTGTGGAGAGACAGAAAATAATCGTATCATTATAAGTTGAAATAAGTGATCTGACGGAGATGAGCATCCTGCTGTGACACAGGCATGTGGGGTGGGAGAGGAGGTTGCCGGGGAAGACTTCCCTGGGATGAGATTTGAGAGAGGAAAAGCCGAGGAGGCTACGAAGACAGAGGAATGGCATATTTAGCACGATCACACATGGGTCGCGGTGCGGACTGTAGTTGTCAGGATTGCTGTCAATAAATACGGCAAAGTGCCCTCACAGGGTGCAGGAACCTTGCAGGAGGCGATAACGGGCTTTGCTTTGTGCACACCCTCGGGGGACACTCACTCCGCCCCAGAACCCACTTGTGGGCTGGGCAGGGCGAGGCTGCCTGGGGATGGTGGAGCCATCCACCAGGACGTCCACTCATCGTTGCTTTCTCGGAGTTCAGTTTCCTTCTCTCAAATCAGCTCCTCAAGAGGCCACTTCCTGCTCTGAAATTCAAATCTTCATGACCAGCAAGAGAAGAGCTTCTCTCTCTGTCTAGATTGAAAAAAACCCCAAAGGGTGTGTGAGTTATATCTCAATTTTTAAAAAGTCCCCAGACAGTGTTCTGAATAGCATCCTTCTTGGGGTCCCTCTGGGTGGGAGGCAGGACACGGGGAGCAGGGGAGGCCCAGACGTGGTGGGTCAGGGCCACCTGCTCGACCAGGCAGGTGCATAGAGGGGAGGGGTGTGCTGGGCAGGAGGCACCAGCTCTCCCCGAGACCACCAAGCCAGGTTGTCTTCAGAGCTCCCCACGTGGTCTCCTGTAACCCTAATCCCACGCTGTGCCCTAGAGGAGGGTCAGGAAGCGACCCAGACTCAGGGCTCGGGAGTCAGAGCTGCCCAAGCCGAAATCTCTGTTCTGACATTCACCAGCCATAGGAGCTTCAGGAAACCAGGCCACGCATGCAAACACATGGTCAATTCACGGCACCTGGTAAATAATTAACAAATTTTGGGACCTCAGAAATGGGTCTTTTTAAACATCATTTTACAAAAAGAGATAAGTGGATCTCAGAGAAGTCCCACAGACAGCACATTGCTGAAAGGGGTTCGAACCCCATTTTCTCTAGTTTCAAAGCCACTCAGCAGCACCCCGCCCCCCTCTGACTCCCCTTGAAGCTGCGTGGGTGTGACAAGTGCTGAGCTTTTTGTCACATCCTTCTCCAGCACCTTAATTAGAGCTCTTCCTGCTCATCTTTCCCTAACTTTTAAATTCAAGGGTCATTCATAGCTCTACAACAATAGAAATGGAACATTTTTTCCAAAATAAACAATAATTATCCAGCTTACAGTTTAATTAAATAAACTAAACTTACATAAAAATTTGCAGTCCACACTAACCCAGAGATTATCTATTTGACAATTTCTTGAGCACCTTCTGTGACAAAGGAGGCTCTGGGCAGGCTCGTGAGGAACATTGGGAATAATGTAACCTCTCCAGCTTCTCTGCACGAGCACCTCATAGCAAGAATTCTATTTGGTTTTTACCTGTGTGACTTTGGGCAAGTCACAGAGCTTTAAATCCTTGGTTTCCTCGTTTGTGAAAAGGAAAACAGAAAGTACCTGCCTACTCACATTAGTCAGAACAGGTGACTATTAAAACAAACCTCTCCTTCCCCCGATTTCAGCAGCTCAGCACTGTTAAAGGTTTATTTCTCAGCAGGGCCAGGAACTAACCTAGGCAAGCGGGTGCCCTTGGCAGAATAAAGTAGAGGTCACCCTGCCCTTGCAGGACCCAAGAGGGGCTCCTGCTTGCACTGTGCACCGAGATGCCTCCCTCACCCCCAGCCCCTGCTGTTTCTTGCATCACAGAAGAACATTAGTCAACAGGCCTCTGTGGCACGTGCCACTCAGGGGCCCAGGATCCTTCCATCTTGTGGCTCCTCCTGTCCTGCTCAGAAGGTGCTCCAGCCAGACAGCACATGGATGGAGAAGGCACCTGGGAGCTTTGCAGGTCCAGGCCTGGAAGAGGGCCTTGGCCCAAGCTCACCTTCCTTGACCAGAGCCCCATCTTTCAGCCAGAGGGAGCTGGAAATGTGAGTCCCGCTGGGCACCTGGGAAGGAGAGAGGATCGTGGATGTTGGCGAGCCTTGTGGCCTCTGACATGTGCTCTTTCTCACGAGGTTGCATGGAACACTCCAGATAAAGCGTGGAAGGATTTTTCAAACCCTATAGCGTGTGCCATACAGATGCTGCTACTGTGGTTAACTGTTGTCCCCTGGACGTGGAAGAGAATAGACCGAGAGCTGTAGGGGAGACAGGCGGTGACCTGGGAGCACACGGCGTGGGGGAGACAGATATCAGGCCAGGCTCTCTGCAGGGGTGGCAGAAGGGCCTCAGCAGGCTGAGAGGTGGAGGGAGTGGCCACTCCAGGGAGGATTGGGGGTGACGAGAGAGCTGGATACACATGGCTCAGAATCGGGGCTCTGAGCTGGAGCACATGGCCTGGTCACTCCTGGGGTGGCTAAGCTGACTCCAATGCCCCTGCTCCCCCCAGTTCTTCCCCAGCCTGGACCTCAGGGCCATTTGGTTTATGTTTCCTGACTACGTCCTCCTGCCAGTGAGGAAGCCCTCTGGGAGACTGGAGGACAGAAACAGCCTTCAGGAGCCAAGCCAGAGCCTCGGGGGCCCAAGGAGGGCAGAGGGCAGTGCCGGGGCAGGACCACCCTGTAGTCCTGGTTGTTGTCATTTTGTTGTTGCGGTGGTAGTCGTCATCGTTATCGTTGTCGTTGTTGTTGTTGTGTGCTCTGTCACTATGGCAACATGACACTGAGGCAGCAAATGCAAATGCAATTTGCACAGCTTTGCTCCAAGTCACCTGGGTCCTCAGCTGCCGTGTGTGGCCAGGGACAGATGCTGTGGTCAGGTCTGGCTGCCCATGGCCTTCTGCTGGGACCAGCTCCTCTGAAGTGGGCACCAAGCCTGACAAGTGCAAACAGCCCCCTGCCCAGGGGTCCACAAGGCTGGAGGAGGTCCCCAGCCCGGCTGCGGAAACCTGACCCTCCAGGAAGTCGTGTGGCCAAGGTGGGCTGCCCTTGGCCCAGTGAGGTCAGGCTGCACCACCTGGTTACTGTGGCCAGTGCTACCTGGGCATGCCACGGGGCCAGCTGGAGTTCCCGGATGCCTATGCCCAAGAAGTGGCTGGGACTGGCCCCTGCGTCCCCTCCCAGTGACAGAAAGGGGTCCCCCAGGTGGCAGCAGCCCCTAGCGAGGTTTGGCAAGCCCAGGTGCCAGCACAGCAGCTATGGGCGTTTAGGGGTGGCGAGGAGAGATCTGGCACCTCACCTCTGCAGGTCAAGATGCTGGTTGGAGGCAGGACATGCTGCCCAAGGACCCCGTGTGTGCCGGCCGCTGCCCGTGCGCTCCACGGTGCCGCAGCAATAAGGTAACACCAGGGCCCAATCTTGCCCCTCCTGTGGGCCCGTTTCTCACCAGCTGGAGGGTTGAGATTCAGCTTCTGTGTGTGGCCACTGTCGCGGGTCCTGAGCCTCACCGTGCCCTCTGGGGCACACGGCTCCCAGCCCCAGGGTGGCATAGGTCTGCCTGGTGACCTCAGGCATCAAGAGTGTCTCAGCTCTGTCTCTGGTCTTCTGTCCCTTCACTGGGACTTCCCAAACCCACGCGGCTGCCATGTCTGCTCGGTGTCGCCCCAGAAGCTCTGGTCGCTCTGAAGTTCTGTGCACATCTGGCCCCTGCAGCGCAGTGATGGCAGGAAGGTGAGCTGGCGTCAGATGGCGTCCGGATGCATTTGGCAGCGTTCGGCCACTTTTTACCCTGGTTTCCTAAAAACGTGCGGCAAGTTTCATATGCTTCCTAACACAGTTTGCAAATTCGAGAAAAATAAAAAGTCTTACAAAATCTCCTAATTCCCCAGGCTCACGGGAAGCAGTCCACGTGCGAGGGTGTCTAAGAGGCAGCGCTCCTCCCACTACCATTACTGTCCCGGCTTAAATTGCATATAAATTAAAATGCTGAAATGAGGATAAATACAACATAATAAGTAGTAAGATTTATTCTCTGTAACTGTTCAGAAAATATTTTAATTTAGAATTTTCCTCCATTAAACCTTGCTTTTAAGGCATTACATCAGAAATTAATATACTATAGTCTCTCTCCCCCACCAACTCAGTTGTTTTTCTCCCTCTTTTCTTACTGAAATAAGTTTTTCGACAAACCCAGCTTCCCTGGTCCATTTCTCTGGGTTTTCTGGGCAGCCGGCTTCTCTCTGGGCACTGCGGTTAGTTTAACCTTGAGCAGGCACCGGCAGAGGTCGTCCGTCCCCTGGGGGGACTAACCGTGGTGGAGCAAGCCTGGCTGCTGAACTGGAGACGGGGCACAGCAGGGTCCTCGGGGAAGCCGACAGCAGGGACGTCGCACAGACTGGGAGCAGAGGTCCCGGCCGTGGCTTGACCCTCATATCGGGCCCCGGATCTCCTAAGGAGCAGAATTGTTGCACAGAGACCCACCCGGATGACAGGCATGGCTGAAGCCAGGTGGCCTCTGTGATTGTCCCCGAACACAGACCCACCGAGGCGTCCATTCAAATCACAGCAGCCACCAAATGCCCGTCCTGGCCACACGTGGCCGACGCTCCTTTCACATGGAAGCTCCAACTTCCCTCCGTGGTTGCTGCCCCCTGGCTGAGGCTCCCTGATGCACCAACCACCCACCCTGCTTCCCAGTGGAGCCAGCACAGAGTGAGCCTCTGGCCTCCCTGAGTGACCAGCGCCGCCTGCCCCTGCCCCTTCCCGACAAGACGCACAAGGTCCCAAGTGGGCCCTTCCCTGCACGCAGCCACCAAGCACACAGGGCGCCTGGTGGGCTGGGGCTGAAGGTGTCAGCCGCAGCCACAGCTTTCTCCGTGTTCCTTGGCTCTTCTGCTCTGGGACAGGCTCCACCCCGGGGCTGCTGGAAACGGGGGGCACTCAGTTGTAATAAGTAGGACCACATTGGCATGGGATGGGGCAGAGGTGGGGACGTGATGACCTCGTGCATTTCAGGCCTGAAACAGTAGCCCTGCTGAGAAGTGCCCGTCCTGGGAACTCCCACAGAACCAGGCATGTGGCCACCAAGAACGACTGTCCTTGTCCCCAGACATCTGCACGGAAACCTCCTCCCACCTGAGACAAGCTCTGCAGGGGCCCTGGGCTCCCCGACCTAGCGCTTCAGCATCCGTCTCAGGGAGGAGCGTGAGGAAAGGAGGTCTCGTGACTGTGTGCCACTGCATCCTCTCGGCATGTGTCAGCAGGGTATATGACGTGCCATGGGGAGCCAGGATGCGGGAAGCCTAGCGGGACAGGCAGGGCTGTCATCAGGGCCATGACAGAGCTGCATGGGGCGCAGGGGAGCACAGTTCTGCAGGGGAGCTGGCAGGGGAGGCTTGCCCAGGGAGCAGGGCCTTGAGCTGGGGCTCCCAGGACCTGCTGTCCAGGCCGAGAACCAGCGTTTGCACGTCACACACCTGTGCTGTGTTCCGGGGCAGGAAGGGCTGGTCACAGAAAGCAGCTCCAGGCGGCTGCCGCTGTCCTTGGTTCTGGCCCCACGTCCCTCCAAGCTCGGCCTCCGTCCTCCCTCTGCCTTCTCTGACTCTGGCCCTCCTGCCTCCCCGCCTTGGAAGGGGCTGGGTGATGACACTGGGCCCCCAGGGTGGTCCAGGGTCCCCCCCCACCTCGTGAGCCTTGGCATGACCATGTCTGCAAGGCCCCTTCGCCATGTGGGGCAGTGTATTCACAGCGCCCAGGGGCCAGGACGCGGGCACCTTGGGGTCCCTCGTTCTGCCTCCAGAGTGGACATGGATGAACCCTCACCGCAAACACAGTGCACAGAGCACACACCTGCCTGCGCACCGACGCTGCAAACACAGCTCCAACCTCATTTTTCTTTCCCAAACTGTCACCGAATCACTGGATTCACAGCACAGGGAAGAACGGTGGAGGTTACGTGCCCATGATGGAGCGCACCACGCCAGGCTGCTGGCCAGCCTCCGCTCGGCTGGATTTAGGGTGACAGAAAGGCCTGGGGGTCCTTTTGGGGCACAGCCATCAAGCTCCCCGGGAGGCTTCCTGCTCCGTTGACTGTGCTGTCTGCTGCTAGCGATGCCAGATGAGGCACCAGAGCACCCACCCACATTGCCACGTTGAGTTCTCTGTGCTCCAGGAATATCGGTGATGTGCTCAAGGTCGCTCAAGGTCGAGAAGCCCAGCGTGGGACACCAGTGAGGCCAGACGTCCCAGCAGAGCAGTAGTCACCAAAGGCATGCACATGTGGCGCTCGGACGTCTGGATGACCCTCCCCTGCTGTGACGTGGGGTCATGGAAAGAACACGGCTCTGGACCCGGCAGGACTCTCTGTGTTTTGAGCCCGTTTCTGCCCTGCCCGGGCTGGTCACTTGGGAGGATGCGTGCACAGTGCAAACCCTGCCCGCAGTGCCGCCTCCTTCCCAAGCAGGAGCTGAACAGATGCCGCCCTCCCCTCCCGGGGCACGTGCTCCTCAGAGCGCGCCTTCGGCGGCTTCGGCGTGAGGAGGCTGACACTGGTGAGGAATAGTGTTTCCTCTCCACCTGCAGATTTCTGTCCCCCCGCCCGGAACAGCTCAAGTTGGCTATGACCTCGGCGAGCACCCTTGAGAGACTCTCGAGGCGTCTTGAGAAATTGCGCGGGGAGCTCTGCGTCTGGCTGGATCTATTATTCATGCGCGCGCGTCTGAGCCAGCACGGTAATTTAGAGTCTCTCGGAGAGCTTGCTCTGCAGCCGCCATAAACCACGTTCCACCTGCTTCGGGGAAGAATTGCTTTTCCTGTGCTGACACCAGGGCCATGCTGGAGAGCAGAGGAAGCTGGGGGCCACCGGCCCTTCCAGGGAGCACTACCAGGCCCCACGCTGAGTGACAGTCCCCCCCCAAGTCACCCCCTGCGTGACCTCTGCAGCTTTGCTGGCTTTCTGACTCTGAAATGAGTCTCCAGCTCCAGACGTCCTCAGAGAAGCCTTCTTGCAGGTGGCCCCCAGCCCAACCCCCTCCTACCCCCAATGGCTGTGACCACAGCATGCAGCTTACAGCTCCCCAAAATCAACTCAAGGAGCACCCGTCCTCCATGTCTCAAGAACCAGAAACAGGGCATGCACACACCTGGCACTTTGAGGTGAGAGTATATTTTACATTTATATTTCTATCATCACAGTGCTCATTTTTTAAAAAGCATAGCTTTTGTGACTTCAGAGAATATAGTAAGTGTAGGAGTGCAGATTTTCCTAGCAAACACAGCACTGAGACAGCCAGTGAACACACACTGTCATGCACCACTCACACTAAAGGAGAGCACAGAAAAATAAGACAGAAAGTAAGGCCCATTTTTAGATGCTGAAAACAGGATTGGAAGAAAGCACCTGGAGGAATAGGGAGACCAGTGCTGTGTCTGACTTTATCTTTCGCTGTGCGCACGCAGCACGGCCGGCGTGGCTGCTCCCTCCTTTCGCTGCAGTGCCGGGTTCTCATTTCTATTCCCCCTAAAGCTCAGCCTCTCTGCAGAACACGAGCAGCGTCATTCTTCACCGAGCAGGCCATGCTGTGCAGGAGCTGGGATGTGGCTCCACCTCGGGACAGGTGGGCGTCCTCCGCCCCGCTCGGGACACCCTCCCCCAGCAGGCCGCCTCCTCTCTTCTCGTCCCCGGGGGCCTGGACTTGGCGCTGTCTCCACTCTCCTATGCGCACAGCTGTCCCTGTGACAAGAGTGTCTGCATAACGCAGACCCCGGATGACAGTTGCGTGGCCTGAACACCTGCAGTCCCCACGGGTGGCTGACACCTTCCCAGGTAGCAGGTGGGGTCAGGGACACCCGTCACAGGCCCCTGCGGTGCTCCAGCCTGTGGAAACGTGCCAACCACTGCAGGGACGGTGACAGCCCAGTCCCACGGGGGCCAGGGTGACAGCCAAAACCTCCTCCTTGGGCCTCCCGGGCCTTTTTTTAATCTCTGTCCTGGTAATGCAAAAAAATAATTAAATAGCCCACCTGGCTGTGCAGCTGTGTGAAGGTGCTAACTCTGACCTGGTGGTTACTGTTCGTCTCAAATGGTTGGTTTGATGTTATGTGGGTGTCACCTCGATAAACAAACACTAAGCTGTCGTGTAAAGCACGCTTCTGGAATCTTTAGATCTTTAAAGCTGTGTAGGACCTCTCAGGCCATCTTCCGTCCTTCCCCCCACTCTGCAGATGGGTAAACCGAGGCCACACCCAGATCAGGCACGTTGTTCAGTGTCCGAGTTTGGATTCCGCCTCCTCTTCCACCTGCACCTCCTGTTCCTTTGGGGGGAGGTTGGGATTCGGAAGCGGCTGCAGGCAGGGGACAAGAGAGAGAAGGTGGAGGATTAGACAGAGGTGGGAGGGGCAGGCAGACCTGGGCACTGCGGGGACCGCAGTCCAGAGCCCGGGATGCCGCTGGAGGGGCCTGTGGGGCCTTCTCTGCCGTCTGCATCCGAAGCCCCCATAGAGAAGGCAAAAAGAACTTGGATTTGGAGCCCAGAAGTAACAAATGGAAAACCAGCATAGAATCATTTATATCCCTTCTGATGATATTATTCTGCTAATAATTATACTTTTGCATGTAATATTATTAATACTTCATTTGGGGTCATATTAATTCTTGCCATCTTACCTTTTGTTCTATATTTTTGTTTGTTTTATGTTTCTTCTCTCTACTTCTTCCCTTTTCTTATTTAGGCAGGTATTCTTAAGTTTTAGGCCTGTATCATTTTATTAATTTTATAAACATCTCTTATTCTTTAAGAAGTCATAACTATATAAACCCAAGATTATAACATGTGCCTTTGATTAATTACAGTCTGGTGTAGATTAACACTATCACCACTGCTCAGCCCATGACACAGCTTCAGAGGATTTAAAGT
Source organism: Lepilemur ruficaudatus (assembly GCA_963574885.1). Classification (NCBI taxonomy): domain Eukaryota; kingdom Metazoa; phylum Chordata; class Mammalia; order Primates; family Lepilemuridae; genus Lepilemur; species Lepilemur ruficaudatus. The sequence continues at coordinate 15,231 of CAUYRT010061128.1, forward strand.
CAGGTTCTCCCTCTGTTATTATTGTCATGTATTTTCAATCTCTAATTTAGACCACAGCAAATATTATTCTTGTACAGTTAACATTTATTTAGATCACCTGCATGTTTCTCACCCTTTCTCCTTCTTTCAGTCTTTCCTGGATTTCTGTGTTTCGTTCCAGGATCGTTTTCTTTCTTCCCGAGCAATTCTCCTCAATGTTTATTCCTGTGTAGATCTGCTGGCAACACAGTCTCTCAGCTTGTGCTTGTGACGGAAACACAGGTACTTTGACTCCATGCGTGGCGGAGCCCCAGGTCTGAGGAGTCACTCCATCGTCCTTGAGTTCCCATCGCTTCTGTCGAAACGTCAGCTCGTCGAGTTTCTGTCTTCCTTTGAAGGTTTGATTACTCTTGCTCTGTCTGCTTTTAAGATTTCTCTTTCAGTCTTTGGATTTCAGCAGTTTTGTTGTGGTGTCTCATCATCATAACTCACTTTTGTGCTGCTTGAGATTCTGGTGCTTTTCCTATCGATGATTTGAGTGTGACCGTCAATTTTGGAAAATCATCAGCGTCATCTCTGTAAGCCCTTCCCCTTCTCTTGCTCACCTCCCGTTCTGGTATTAATGTTCCTGCGGCTGAACTCGCCACCGCGCTCCGCCCGCCTCACTGTTTCCCTCCTGTCCGCTTCAGCCTGGATAGCATCTAATAACTGTCACCCGATAATCTAACTCCTTCCATTCTGCTTTCAAACTTAACAATTAAGTTCTTACTTTCATTTGTTGAAATTTTGCTGCTAAAATTGTTAGTTGACTCATTTTTATATAATAGACTCAGATTTTCTGATTAAATTCTTCATCTTTGCCTGACCACATCCATCAGAGCTAAATCCACGCATGGGAACGTCGGTCAGTGGACCGTCTGAATCTCTAGGTCGTGCATTAGGACTCTGACCAACGGACCATCTGAAGCTCTTCTGTTTTTATCTTGGTTTTCTTTCTTGGCTATACCTGCTGATCTTTGTGAAATATTGTATGGAAATCCACAGAGGCTTTGGACGATGCAGTCTCCTTTCAAAGGTGTGTCTTCCTCCGGCACCCAGACTGCTCCTGGGCTGAGCTCATTGGCGACTGCCATGCGATCTGTGTGTGTCTGTCTTGTTTTGTTTTGCTGCAGCTTCTGTAAGGCTTCGTACTGCTCCAGTTTTCCTTTCTCCTGGGATGCCGCCTCGACACCCTGCAGGACGCTAACCGACAGCCCGGAATGTTCATGAACATCCACGTGCCCTTAAACTCCAGTTCAGCCCCTTAAATAAAAAATTGCCTTATTTTAAACTCCAAACTCCAAAGCTCCATGCTTAGCTTCTTAGGATTTTCCCCATTCACCCCAAGAATTCAGTAAATGCTTTCAGGGGAAACCACAGATTTATGACAAAATACTCTTAGTATAGACTGAATGGCTGTTTCCCCCCAAAATTGCCATGTTGAAGCCTTAACCCCTGGTGTGACTGTATTTGGAGACGGGGTCTTTGAAAAATGATTAGGCCCAGCTGGAGTGTGAGGGTGTGGCTCTCACGCTGGGATTAGCGCCTTAGTGTGGGAGGAAAAGGCACAGAGCTGGCTCTGGCGGGAGAGGTCACTGCAAGAAGGGAGCGTCTGGCAGCCCAGAGGAGCCCCCAGGACCCGGCCTCCCAGCTCCCTGATCGCGGACTCCCGCCTTCTGGCTGTCAGAAACTAAGTGTCAGTTGTTTATAAGCTGCCAGCCTGGGGTATTTTGTTGGGGCACCCTGAGATGACTGGGACACCCCTGTACCTCCCTTTTCTCCCCAATCTGGTTCCTCCAGGGTCACCACACCCAAGAGATCAGCGAAAGCCGCACTGGCTTCAGGGACCAGCAGTCAGGGAACCGCAGGTTTCTCTGACTCTCCCAGCCCAGGGGACAGAAGCGGCTCATTTCCGGGTGGCTCCCTTCCATCTGGGATCTTTACTCCCCCAGCCACGGATGCCTGGGCAGCTCTCCGGTGTCTTCAAACTGACGCATATTTTTAATCTGACTTCTGCATGTTCTGGATGAAGCGTTTGTGTGTGGGGCTAGCTCCTCCTCCTTAGTGGCAAACTGACCTCCCGAGCTTGGTTTCCTGGTGACGAAGTTCAGGGGGCCATGGATACCCATGCAGGGAAGCCGGGCATCCTGCCGCCCTGCACTGCTGGAGTCAGGCTGCGGCTCCCCCGGTGCCCGCGGCTCCTGCTCCCTGGACAGGACTCTTCTACTCCTTTAACCCATGATGCCGTCTCTGGAATTTTCTCAGCACGCAACCCTGGGTGTTCACCCTGTCCGGCTACCCTTTTAGCCTTCATGTGGAGAAGACCAAATCACTGGGTCAAGCACCTGCCAGACTCAAGCAAAATGGGAGGCTACAGGTGTCCGAATTCGGGAGCTGTTTCGGTATCGCCGTGGTTTCCTCGGCCAACTTCGGGCTGGCTTTCTGTGCTGGGCTGGTTCATATCTCTCCCTTTGTCCCCTTAAGAAATGAAGCGAATAATACTCCTGACTGCAAAGGGGGTCACAGAGATGATGCAGACATTTGGAAAGCAGCATCGTTTGGACACTTGAAAGAAATAAAGAAATAATATACATGATTGTTTTTTAAAGCATCAACCATATGTAGGAAGCGCAATCCGGCTTCTTTAAAGGAGGAGTGTTCTGGCATTTCACCCCAATTTGCTGATGAATGGCAGCAAATGAAATGTTTGTCTGGATGCTGAAGAGGCAGCTCCATGGCTGTGCGTAGACAGATACGCCGGTGGCTCCGACCCTGCCGACTGCAGCATCCCGTGTGATGATGGATTGTGCCCGGTTCCCCGTCCTACAGGTGATGCCGTCTGCAGAAGGGTCTCCCCACTTTGCTTCTCTCCTGAAAGAAAGAACAGCTTGTAAAGGCTTATGAATTTCCACTCTTATCTTTTAAAATGGTTGTTCTTTTTCCTCATCTTCACATGCAAATAGACTGCCTTTTGCAAGCCTTTGATAAGGAGCTGGAAGAATAGTTCACAAGGGTTTGATAAAGATACCCGAGGGATTTATCATCTGCCTATGCGCTGTAGCCAGCAGACCTCACCTGACTACCTGGAAGGGGCCAGGCTGAGAACTGTGCGGATACCCAGAGAAAGCAAGGAGAGAAAGACACAGGAACGAGGTAAAGGGTTTGGACTCACAAGGGGAGTCCCCCATTGTCTCTGGCACTGTCACAGCAGGTCACAGCAGGGGACTGAGGGAGGGGCTGGGCCAGGCCTTCCTGGGAGGCAGCTTTGGGCACGGTGACCTCTCAGGGTCCATGACCTTTAGTCCTGTGACTAGTGCTGACCCGGCTGCTAGTTTACTGCATGGCCTTGGAAGGACTCACCAGGCTGTCCACATCTTTCTGTGAAGGGTTGGGATGATGCTGGATCTCCCCGCAGCCCCGCCTCACTGCTCATACCCACAGCGTGGATAGTCGAGAGGCCCAGCCCGTCCCCTCCCCTCGTCCAGGCCCCACCGTAACCAGAGCCCCAGACTCGCCACCTTCGCTGCCTTTCCCTTCTGCTCGTGCTGCCAATCCGCCACATTTCCTTCCCTAGGCCACTTTTCCTGTTCATTTTCATCAAGTTGCTTTTGTTTTTAAACATTCTCACTCTGTGACCTGTCGCTAATTTTTTTTTTCTGTTTACAAGAGGCTCCCTTTTAAAAAACACTTTAAATATTCTGTTAACGAAAAAAAAAAAAGCCAAACTCTGTAAAATGATCTTAAAGAGATTTACTCTGAGCCAAATTTGAGGACCACAACCTGGAGCCATGCCCAAGTCTTGAGCAAGTGGACTCGCTGTGGCTGGGTCACAGTCTGGTTTTATACGTTTCAGGGAGACAGG
>CAUYRT010061129.1:0-112457 GCA_963574885.1 Lepilemur ruficaudatus
GGCCATCTAAATTTTAAACTAGGATTGCTTTACTATTTGTTATAAACAATAAAAACAGAGGAGTATTTCAATGGTATTAAGATTGCTATATCTTAAAACATGTGCATGAGAAAAAACTTAAGACAAACAAAACGTTAATTATGAAACTTGGTTATAATAGATACAAGTTAATTATTATGACATGAATTGCATATCAGCAGGAGCTGGGATAATTGATGTCAGATGAATGTGGAAACTCCCCAGGACGAGCTCAGGCCCAGATGAAATGAGGACTGGAAAACGCAAAAGCTGCTGTGATGCACGCACTCATCCCCTGGCGAAAGCCGATCGGTTCCAAGAGTTGATATTGAGTCAGTGGGGGAAACCTACAAAGATCCTTTTACTAAAGTTTGAATGGAAGCAGTCTATTTCTATCCTTAAGGTATGAAGAACATCATTTGTTTGGGTGGATATTTTGCTATTATTCATTAAAGGGTCCATTGAGTCTTACATCTTCCACCTTCCACCTTCTGTAATTGTTTCATATCCCTTGATACAAAGTGTAATTTATTCTGTTGTTTTTTTATTGTCTTCTCTTCATATAAAAGTAGACGCATGTGCATTTTAGATTCTTTTGTTTCATTACATGCCAAATTAGCAGCACTTCCACTAGCCTGGATTTGATATTTCATTAATTCCAGGAATAACAGTGGGTTGCAGAATGGGGCTCCAAAATCCAAGGGCAAAGCCAAATCTGTCTCCTGCTTTTGTTTGCAACATTTGAGCTATTAGTTGTGGAAGGAAAAATCTCCGTTGAATTGAAACTGGAGATTTTTAGTTCTTTATTTATACAGTCCCATTTACAAAGTCCTTATTGATTCACTGTCATGGATTTTGTTCCTATGTTTATAGTTCCAACAGACAAATGGACAGAGGAGATATATAGATATAGATACAGATACAGATACAGATACAGATATAGATAGATCACAAACTGTTCAGTGATTATTTTTATATTCAGAATTAAGGGATCCAAGTGGATCAAAGAATTGACATTCTGCCTTTCTGATCTTTTGATTTAACATGACTACTAAACTAACTTTTGTGTTGTTTCATGTAAGCATGTTAGCCTCTTCAATCTTAGTTTGCAAATGCTTCATGAAGAATGAATATCAAAGGTAGCTCAAGTAATAATCAGAACTGAAGAAAATGTGTATCAATTAGACCATCTTTCCCACAAAAAATGAAAATTAACAATCAGAAAAAATACTCATCATGACCCCAATTCATGCAAAATCCCTCCTGTGATTATCCTCAATGCCTTTATTTCTTTCAGTTTTTTTAAATGAACTTTTGAATTTGTCACTGATTTTCACACTATTCCACCTTTCAGAGAACTTAGTATTGCTTCTTAGACTGAGTCTGTGAGTCTGCTATTGTCTGGGAATTCAGCTTACTGAATCTTGTTGATTGTTCCCTCTTTTTCATGGTTCTCTCTTTTGCTCAACTCTCAAATCCTATTACAACTTCCAGAGACTGTCTAGTATTGTTTTGAGTTACTTTTTTTTTTTTAATGGTACAGTTTGGTTTCAACAGCTAATAATAAAAAGCATTTTACTGCTAGCACTTGGCAAAATTTTTTTAAACACAGACATTACAATAGTGTTTTGTTATAAAAAGAGTTGGTCTTGAGTTTCTGCAATTATTTTACCGTGACCCTAGTCTTTTCTAAACAATAAAACATATATGTTTATTCACACATCTATACATAATTGAATCATCTCACATTTTCACTTATGTCCCTGCACTGCCAAAAACATTCCATGATATTCTTTTATCCATAACTCATGACCATGCACTTTATGACCTTCCTTGCTTCACATCTTTACCTCCTTCTTAGGAAAAAAAGAAATCCTTTGTTGAAAGCTGCTGCTGTTCTAAGAGTTAGCTCCCTCCACCTGGGAAGTCCCCATTAAAAAAACCCTGTACATTGCCTACAGGCTGCCAATTAGTGCTCTACCATAGCTGTGGCTGCTTTTTTAGAGAAACTTTTTTTTTTTTTTGGTTATCCATTGTGTTAACTCTTGTGTTAACATTATAGGAATTTGACCTATAAATTTCTGAAACTTCACTGCAGATAAAGAAATACAATATTATGAAATAAATCTACTTAGATGGAATACGGTTTATCACAATGTATAGTAACACCCCACTTATCCAATTTACCTGGTGGAATGAAGTTTCTCTCATAAGTAAATTTTCTAGGTAACAAAGGCGCTATTTATATTCCATTTTTAGTATATAAATTTTGATTAAAATGCTCTTAAGGGTATGGCATGTTTTTGTATCGTAGCAAACAACATGTGGCCAATGTGATTTAACATTGTCTTAATGACTTGAGGGTCTTCATTATTAAAATCAATTGTTCTGTTCTATATTATCTTTGCAGCTTCTGACCTGCAGGCTTTTAAATTAAACGCTCACAGACAGTTGAGATTTTATTGTTTGTTTGTTTGTTTTATTGTTCTTCTATGTCAGCTTTCAGTTCTCGGTTACCTAACATCGTCAAAATTTTAAAAAGACCAAAGATGTCCTGGGCAAATTAGCACAAAAGACCATGCTGGGAATCACAATTTGAGAAAACATGGAGTCCCCTACTTATTATCTTTGTTTCATCAACTCTTTTTCTCTATTTTGTCCAGGTTCTTCTGCCTTTGTTCCATTCAGGGAGATACACTGTGGGGGGAAGGGACAGACAGCGTTGTGACATCACATGAATCATGCTAAGCAACTGACAAAACAGTTCCTCCGTCTGGGGCAAGAGAATGGAGAGCTGACAGATGTGGTTCCTGACTTGCTTGGCACTAGTAGAAAAGATTTGAGTGTGAATATATTTTCCTAGAAACTTAGGAAATTACCCTCACTACAATGGTCTCTCCCATAGAAATATAAGGCCTTTGAGGACAGAAGCTCTGTCTTTTCACAAGCTATTAGGCAGTATTTGTGGGCTGACTGGCTGGCGAGCTGACAAGACGGTGGAAGTAAAGGAATAAAGAAAGCATTGATGAGGAGCGGAGCAGACTGGCAAACAGCCCTTTGGTGAAAACGAGACCTGAGCTCCTCACTCCCTATACAAGCCACTGAAAGAGTCCTGAACATGGTTTACAACAAACATGCTCTCCGCATTTCATTTGAAAAGGGAGAACATCAAGGTCATTGTCCCCACTTGAAAGGGGGAAGAAAAACCTTTATAAAATATGGATAAAGTGTCAATCACAGCTGGTTTTTCTATATGTGCCATGGTAATATGAGTCATATTGCTCTATTGCTTTTTTTATTTTTAAACACAACTAGATCGGGTAGTTTGGCAGCATTTTTTTTCTTCTTTTTCTTGTTCTTCTTGTCCTCCTACCTCCCTAACCCCCACTCCTTTAAACAAAGACAGCACCTTCAAACTCTTTTCATAGCAAAGCTGGAAATCCTGCCAGGTAAAAAAAAAAAAATGTTATTGAAAACCTTTCTCCCCTTATAGGCCCGTTTTGACAGGAAATCTTTGAGAGGCAGCAGCAATGAAGTGCCCAGAGATTTCATCTGTCTTCTTTTGCTTCAGGAAATGCTGAGCACAAGGCTCCCTATTAGGCAAATAGCAGGAGTACCAAATCCCCCTAACAATCATCTTCTGCGGCTCCTGGGTTGACAGCTCTCTGTGTCCTAGACTGTCAGGCAGGCCCTGGAACTGAGGATCATATTACTGGGACCAGGGTAAAGTTTCTGACAGTACTTTATAAAAAATATTGTCTCTGTTTGCAGATTATCTGGCACCATAAATTTTGCATAGGCTAATCAGAATAAAATCTATTATACCAGGAAGGCATTAATTTGCAGTACTTTAGCTTTTTTCCCTCCATGGTTTTGACATAAAGTTCCTGTCTGGGTGTTTTTCCCCTGTCATTCTGTGTGATTGGTTAAATTTTAGCAGTCATTACCTGCTATATTATAATATCCAATAGCATGACAGTGTGTTTTTTTTGTTTTTGACAGATGCCCAATCTAAATTTCAAATAGTCCTTTCAAAAAATCAAAATGCCAGCTTGTAGCAATACTACAGAAATCTAAGCAGACATACTTTAAAAATTAATTAGAATTAGGTAAAATGCGTAAAGTTCACAGTGAAAGTTAAAAATAATTTTCACAGTATCAGCCAGGCATACGTTAGCTGAGGTTTGTTTTTTCCTTTTCTGTTATTTAAGTACTATATTTAACTACCATACGATAGACACTGCAAAAATAACAAAAAAGCCTGAATTTAGATGTGTAAATCAATCTGTAAATAACAAAAGTTTGATAGAAAGTGGAAAATATGTGTATCTTATGCTGTGTGAATTAATCATATTGTATATTTAAACATCAATTAAATAACAGCCTATGTCCCATGAAATAGAAGCAAGAGGAAGGGGAATATAATTTCTCAAGCATTCCTCAAAGAAAATTATACGACAGTGATAAGATTTTTGGAATATCTCTGATGAGAAAACAAGTTATAAAAGGGATGATTACAGTTGTTTCATAGTAGACTCCATATAATTCATATCATCTATGCTTTTATTTTGACAATCAATGTTCAAAAACAATAATCAGAACAATAGATGCAAAGGGATAAATAAGTGCAGAATTTTGAAAGCAAGCCATACGAAGAGAATCCTAAATGACTTTTCAGACTCTAGCCCTGTCCTCCATAACTCCAGCCACCAAATAACTGTCCCTGAGTGATGGATATTCTTAAAATATAAAAGGTATTAAGTAATTTCTCTACATAAAACCCTTAACAATTTCTGATGCATAAAACTACTGCCCACATTCTTCAGGATGGCTTGTAAGACTCTCCTTTATTTGGCCCCTGCCTCTCTCTCTGGGCTCATCATCTTAACATAAATATCTCTGTTATCATGGTTTATTCACTAGAGTTCATCAAATGCCTTCCAAGGTACAAGTGTTGTCATTAACTGATGGGGTGATGACTGCAAGTGTAATGAATATTTTGGTTGCCCTTTGAGTGTCTGTGTTTCCATCCCTTCTTCCTTAAAGCAGTTGGCATTTGTTCAGGGACGCTCTTTCCCCATGTAGCCCATGGAATGCAGCGAAGTCCAGCCTGCCCTGGCTGCCGAGCCAGGCTTTCTGAATGCCTAAGCGTCAGACAGTGCTGCCCCTCTGAGTTTAGGAGTGGGCCTATGATGTGTGGAAAGGTTTACTGGGCCCAGGAAATATGAGGAAGAGTTTGTTGGGGAAATTTCTTTTTTGCACATTTTAAAGTACTCCCAAGAGTGACAGACTTTCTGCTCTTCTTATTGCTCCTAACTCTGATTACTACCTTTACTTACAAAATGGCTCAAGAGTCAGAGAGAATGGAACATTCTATAATATAGGATAATAAACATTAAATGTTATTTTTAATAGTTAAATTCATGCCTAAAAATCATGGATTTCATATGACCTTGAATATTAAATCACTAAAGAATTTTCAAAATTATATACAGACACATCAACTATGATGAAGATTAACAAATGTCCTTTTGCCAACAGAAAAGAAAGAAATTACAATCCTTCAGCATAATTAAAAAGTATTAGCAGTGAACTTCTAGTTCAGGAAGGCAAATACAGTGTCGGTATAGTTTCTTTTCATTTACCCACGTCTCTGTTATAATGCTACTAAAGATATTTTAAAAGATAAAATCCCATCCCAACAAATACAACGAAGACAGCCAGCGGCTGATGTGAAGTTTCAATGTATCAAAGGAACATGGGAGGCTGATAGGAGCTGATGGCTGACGCAGCACAGAGAAGCAGCAGAAGCCTGGTGTACACTCAGAGCAGCTGCCGGGGCATGCAGACCCTCTGCCCAACAGAACCCCAGAACGCCAGAACCCCAGCAAGCCTTCAAACGCAGACACTGCTGTAGAGGAGAGACGACAGGAGTGGAAGGTGGCATTGAGGTTGGGGGTATGTGCGACAAATGGGCTCTTTACTTCTTTACTCACGGGTGTTTCTCTCCCTCTCTGTCTCTGTCTCTCTGTCTCTGTCTCTCTCTCCACATACACACACAGAACTAAACAACTTGTCTAGGGAAAATGAATCCCCTACCACGGCCGATCAACCAGAAAGTATAGACTCCAAGTACTGCAATTTCCGTCACACTGCAACCCACATCCCTCCAAGTACGTCGTGCCAGAGACAAACCCCACCAACGCTCACAGCAATTCCAGTTGGTCTCACAGTTGCTTCCTTCTTAAATATGCATTTATTTAACAAAACAAGCAGGCTTTTAAAGAAAGCCTATAACATGAAGATCAAATTAAAGTGGCAAAACATATCCCAAAGGAAACAAGATTTTTTTCTGTGAAAATTCTCTCTCAAAAAAGGAAATGTAAAAAATAAATTTCTAGTATACTTTGAGAAAGTCAAAATATTATATCCATAAAAGATAAACAAGATACTATGAAAAAGGACATATAGGATAAAAAGAACCTTTAGAAATTAAAATTGTGACTATTAACTTCCCAAATCAACCAATAAATTTGTTGAAACATAAAGTCAAAAAATAGATTAAAATTTATAATCAAAAGAAAGTGGAAAATGTAGAGATATCAATATTCTATCCAAGAGGTATAGAATTAGGAATTCCATAATTTGAAAAAAATAAAAAAATAAATAGAAGAATTCAGTTATATAAATATTTATGAAATTATCCCAGAATGGAAAAAACACAGGGGGCTGGAGAAAGCTGATCGTAGGAAAAAACATAATAATAAATAAATAGCAACATACAAATTTGAAAAATAAATATATCATTGTAAAATTTCAGGACACTAAAAATAAAGAGAAGCCTCAAAGATTTGCAGAAAGAGAGGGAACAAAAAAGGAAGGAAGGAAGGAAGGAAGGAAGGAAGGAAGGAAGGAAGGAAGGAAGGAAGGAAGGAAGGAAGGAAGGAAAAAGGAAGGAAGGAAATAAAAGATTTCTGTTTTCAAAAAAGGACAAAAATCAAACTGGTAGCAGAGAGCATCAGCAGTATCAGATGCTAGAAAACAATGGAGAAATCCCTTTAAAATTATGAGAAAAAATAATTTTAGACCTAGAAATTCTATTTTGAACCAAATCATCAAATCACATATAAAAATAAAAGAAAGAGTTGTTAGACACAGCTATGTCCCCTGCATATTTTCTTAGAAAGTTAACTGAGGAGGTACTATATCATTTTAAAGGATTAAAATAAGAATGAAGTCATAGGATCCAGTAAGAGGGACATTTAAATCAGTAGTTATGAAAGGTGATCTCAGCATGATAAATGTCTGAGAGTCCTAGATTAGAGCCAAAGGATGGAGGCTTCCAAAGAAAGTTCTCCTTGGGAAAACAAATTAGGATTGGGGAAGAGGGGTGGCTAATAAACTGATAGTATGTACAATTAAGGATATGGTAAACATATTTAAAAAATTATAAAAAGAAAGAAGAAGAAAAAATATGTGTTGGTGTGGGTGGATAGAAAGACTGGCAACTTCAGGAAGATAAACATATTGGGTAAGAAACAATACATATCACCTGTCTGTGTTAATGAAAGTATTTACTACCATGCCCCAACACCTAGACCAGTGTTTACACAGAGAAAATATGGTTTTGAAACTCATGGAAGATAGGGAGGAAGACAAGGAGGGAGGAGTCATAATAATGAAAATGCCCCACATTTATTTACAACTTTTAAATTAATGGGCAAGATTCAATAAAGTTAGTGAATTAAATGCAAATGTATTAACCTCCAAAATACAAAAGTACACAAACAAATGACAGAGAATAATAATTGAAAGAAAATTTAGGGACAATAAAATCCTCATTTTTTTATGAGGTAGATAAGATATTCTCTCTTTAGTTGATGAAATAAGTAAAAGTGATATAAGTATTTTTTTTAAAATAAAGTTAAAAACTAAAAATGGCAATACAAGTAATCTAAATCCTTATATGTTATAATAGGAATGTGATAGATAATATTTATAATCTTTAAAAAATAAAAACTGTAGTAAAATTAGCAAATTATGTAAAAACAAGAATACAACTAGAAATCATAAAACCAAAATGATCGAAAGAGGCAGCCTCTAGCTAGAGGCAATGAGTACAGATAGAAGGAATTTATCAGGACGCTGCACTGAAAAACTCATACATTCAAAGACAACGTGACACACTTAACCCAAGAAAAGTCCAGAGTTCCCACAGCTCCTGGGAGAGTGAAGTCTCAATGGACTAGACTGGATCAAGTCCATCGGTGAGGGTGAGACGGGGCAGATGGGGCAGAAGTTACGTGACTGATGGTGGCACCAGGGCTATGTGTTACAGGAAGGTGAGAGTAAGGCAATAGAAACAAAAGTAAAGTAAAACTGGATTCTATTAATATTACCAAAAGATGGTGACAGGATTCTGTGTAGCCAAAACAACTGTTATTACATTAATCTTAAAATTTAATTGTCCTACCTAGAGGCTTTATCTATGGTGAAGCAGACAGAATATTTTCTGAGCTACCAAATGAACCAGACAAATGAATATTATCTGTATAATACAGGATAGAAAGGGGCGTCCTGTCAGTTCTACCTTCAAAACATAGTTTCCACCTTTTTACTCCCCTGCATCTCCGGAGTCCATCATCATTTTTCACTTAGTCTTGTAAAACAACCCACTAGTTTTTCTCCCCTGCTGGTACTCGTGCCCCAACCTCTTATTTTCCCTTGTCTACAAAGTTGCCAGAATTATACTTGGAAAACATGGGTCACATCACATTACTTCTCTGCTTAATTATTTCATCATTGCACTTAGAAATACGTCCATGCTCCTTAGTGCAGCACCTCTCTTTCCATCTGCCTCTGCACCCTTCCCACTTTCAGATTCTCGTGTTTACAACTCCATCTGCACAGAATGTTGCTCCCTCATGTCCCGCGTGAGTAGCTCGTTCCCACATTTCTCCGTAAAGTACTTGTCCACTCCCAGGTAGTCTGTCATAGGACCACATATGTTTGGTTCATAGGACTCGTCTGGATTTCATGTTTTCGTTCATTCTAACTTGCTTACTGTCTCCCTAGGCCCAGTAAGAGCTACGAACCGGAAGAGGGCCAAATCCTTCTCTGGCAGGTTTACCAGTGAATCTCCAGAACCTACAATTGTGCCTGCCATTTACTAGGCACACAAAATACATATTTACTGAACAGTAAATGAATGTGCAAATTCAGTTAAAAAAATGAAGGAGTTTACCTTCAAACTGCAAGCCTATGTTTATTAATAAATAACAAAAACTAGTTAACTTTCTGTTGCCCGAATTGACCTGTAATGCTTTGTGTACCAGATTTTCTACTGGCATTGTCCAGTTTCTATGTACACCAGAGGCTTGAGGTCTGGGAACTACATTTCCCAATTGCCCCTGCCAGCAGTATTCCAGGTTCATTCATCAAATGAGAATTAATAACAGATTTAGAAAGAAGAACAGAATCAAAAGCCATATTACTTTTTCTCTGGCAGCAGTTGACAGATGTATGAATCTTTAACATGTAGAATTTTGCAATAGCCTCTGTGATTAGTTTTGAATCACTTCTGGATCACATCATTTTGAATCACATCATTTCTGGATCATCACTGGCAATTTCGTAAAACTGCAGCTTTCCAACTCTCTGAATGTCAGTTGGAATTTGAGAATTATCAGCATCTTCACCTAACTTTTCAGTCACTGTCATTCTAGGATTTTTTGTTTTAAATTTTTATTTTTTAAATAGCTTAAAATTTCCAGAACATTGCAAAAACAATAGAGCAAACCCCATATCATCTTCACCTGCAGATCCCATTTAAACTGCACCCATTTTTCCACTAATGTTCTTTATGGAACAGGAATTATGCTTTACATTTGGTTGTCTTTCTAGTCTCTTTCAATCTGGGACAGGGCCTCAGTATTTCATTTTCATGCCCTGATGTTTTTGAAGATTACAGGGCAAATATTTTGTAGAATGTTTCTCAGTTGGATTTGTCTGATGGTGTGTCGTGATTAGATTTAGATTATACATTCTGGGCAGGAACAGCATAGAAGTAACGCAGTCCTTCTCATCACATCCTATCTGGTAGTGCCTAATGTCGATTTGTTCCATTACGAGTGGTTTAAATTTTGATCACTAGTTTAAAATTACGAATATCAGTAAAGGTTTTTTGTTTTTTAACTTTGGAAACAATAAATATTTCCTGTGGAAATCTTTGAGATTAGATTAAAATTCCTTTTCTCATTCCACTTCACCCAACGGTTTTACTATGCATTGACATTTCTTGTCTGAATCAGTACTATGATGATTGCAAAAGGATGATTTTTTTTTTCCCTCTGATTCAGTCGCTCCTTCTACACTTATTGGTTGACATTACTGGAAAGACAGCTTGTTCTTCTTCCCACTTATTTATCCATGGATTTCTATGTCATTTGGGGAATTAATATTCATTCCTATCAATATTTATTTTGATTCTTGAACTTCTCATATTTGGCCAATGGGAACCCCTTCAAGCAGGTTTCTTTTGTCCCTTTGATTTGCTTCCAAAATTCTTTCATTCATTGAGTATTGCATTACTTATTTACATATTTCAATTATTTTCAGGCACGTATTGTATGTTTCCAAATTCAGTCATGGAATCTACCATTTCTCCAGGAGCCCTTGTTCACTGTAGTGAAGAGTTACACTGTGATTAGAAACCAAGATTTGGGGGCTGGATGAGTTCATTGCTCCTGGTGTGTTGCCACATCTAGAAACTTTACTGACAGAGCTAGGAAGTATGTGCATGTACAAATACGCACATATGTACACACCCACACATATATTCCCACACACAGATGCATCTCTATATCTATATTTTTACATATCTGTGATCTATCCATTTATTTACCTATCTATCTATCTTACAACCATGAGTTTATGCCAATGGCTCCAATATCATTCTAACACCACAGGGTTTATTCCAGCTTCCCTTATTTCCACATTTGCACATTCCTTCTCCTTCAGTTAGAAATCTGTTCCCATTATTCTCAGTACATTTTCTTATTAGCCCAATTCCCTCAATGCAGTTAATCACCAGGCCTGTCAGCGTGTAGTTACTTACCACACTTGCTCCAACACATCAACTTCTTATAAGGCTGCCATGATTGATGGCTTCTGCGGTGTCCCTGCATCCTGTTCCAACATGCTGTCCTTACGTAAACCCTGCGCAAATTATTACAGGCCAGACACCCTGACTCCCTGCTTCAAGATACCATCCTTCCACAGGTAACAATCATTGCTTTTGCTAATATTAATATCTTTTACAGGAGAAAGGAAGGCAGGCAGACAGGCTCTAATGCATATTTACAACCCTAATCCCCTATATTAAATCCCCTTCTGCTTCACATACCTAGAGCAGTTTTTGTTTCTTTACCCAAAAGCTAATCATTACACTGTGATAGATACAAGGGCTGTCCAGAAAGTATCCATCCATTAATATACTATAACAAGAAAGGTTACATGGCTGGATACTTTTCCAAACAGCCCTGGTAAATATCAATGCAAAAAAAAAAAAAAAATCTAATGCACTATAATTTTGTATATGAAATAAATAAAACAGTACATGAAAGTCAAAATTTAAAAAGGATGCCTAAATAAAAAGAAAAATCATGACTGAATTTTTAACCTGAAAATCGGAAATTTTGGCAATTTCAAGCTTAAAATAATAACTGATTATAAGTGTTGCTACTAATAACTTAGCAGATGCTCAAAACACTCTGCTACAGATTAATATGTATTTTTCAGTTGTAGTAGTTAATGGAAGCTTAGAATTTTACCCTGCCAAACTAATTCAAGGTCAGAGTCATATAGAAAATTTCAGATTGCTAAAGACGTAGCAAAAATATCAAGTGCCACTAAATATCAGGCAACAAATTTTAGACTATTATTTTACTGAATAAATTTATCCTTTGAAAGAAGGCCGACTTTTATTTTTATTTTCAGGGAATGGCATCTAGAATAAAAGTTTCTGCAAGAAAAGGAAAGTGACTACATTAAAGAACATATCCATTATCTGCATGTCAGGACAGAATTTAACTAGGTGGGGGCACAAACTATATGATGTGTGAAAGCAAGCCTTTCCTCAGGCCTGCACTTACAACCTTCTATCTGTTCATCTTGTGCCACATGACAGGTGAAAAATGTAATCTGAGAAAAAACAAACTTCTGCTCTGAAATATTTTTGGTAAGTTTATGAGTTTTTTTGGTATGTTTATAAGTTTATGAAGTTTGTTCATCTGAAATATTTGCTCCCAAGGAAAATACCCCTGGGCAGAATCTCTCTATCGTTCCCCCATAGTTTTAAAATCCTTGGGATTTTACATGATGACATTAGAAGAAAACTATGCACCATGTTGATATAGTCACTTGAAAAAAAATTCTCACCCTTTTTGAAATAAAACATGTAAATGAATAAAGGCATCAGAAAAAGTACTGTTAGCATTTTCAGTTCTAGTATGAGTATGAATTGAATTAAGAATTTAAAAATTCTTGACTCCTGTATACTATCTATTCATTTGTGCATTTGAAATTCACTATTATTTCACCTGTTGCTAAATCCTACCATGCAAATAAATTTTTTTTAAAAATTGGGGTCGATTTTCAGCTGAATAATTCCAAGGGTTTAGGAGCTATGCAGTGAAAATAAATAGGCTGAGGAAATCCTATGTTCTTTAACTCAATTCAGTAAATATTCATTGGTAGATTCCTCTGTTCTAGGAATATTGCTAGGTGTTAAGATAGTGATGAATAAATCTGAATGTAGTATAGTCTGGTGCCACAAAATGTGTTCAGTCAATTATTGGAGAAGTGGAAGCAGGTATTTTACACAAATCAATATGACACAAACTAGCAGCTTTTACAAGTGCCACAACATTTCCTCATAGTGGCAGGGAAAGTTATATTTCCTCTCTCATTGCCTTCCTGTCTCCTGACTTGGATTGGCACCTTAAAATGTAGAATATGTATAGTCACTGTGAAATAATTTCAGGAAATAAAGAAGAAAATAAAACATTTGAGACTTAGTAGTGATATTTGCTATGGTCTGAATGTCCCTCAAAATTCATGTTGAAATTTAATCCCCATTGTGGTGGTATTAAGAGATGGAGATTTTGGGGGGAGTGAGTAAGTCCTGAGGGCTCCTCCCTCATGAATGAATTAATGCTCTTATAAAAGAGATTTCAGAGAGAAATCTCTGAAAATCTTTGCCTCTCCTGCTCTCTGCCATGTAAGGACATCATATTCATCCTCTCCAGAGGATGCAGCGACAAAGCACCATCGTGGAAGTGGAGACTGGGCTCTTACCAGACAACAAACCGGTCGGTGCCTTGATCGTGGACTTCCTAGCCTCCAGAGCTGCGAGAAAAAAAATTCTGTTGTTTATAAGTTACCCAGTCTGTGGTATTTTGTTACAGCGGCACAGACGGACTGAGACAATATTCTAAAATCACAAGAGATAGTATGGTAGAGCAGTATTTCCCAAATGGTGCTCAAAGGTGGATGTAGCTGGTGCTGAGAAGAAAAAAGAAAAGATATTCCAAGGTCAGTGAGTTTGAGAAATGCTGGGTTAAAGTTGAATCAGCTTCTTTTCTGTAGAACTTCTTTTATATAAACAGTTTCCAGAAGAGTACTATAATATGCTGGGACACAATTTGGGGAAGTCTATGCTACTGAAAATAGGCAGAAATAGCAGACAACACAACAACCTAAAATCAAAATTCATTTAACTGCTTTGATTTCCTTACCCTTTTTAAATATCTAACTCAAATGTTGCTTGTAGCTTAGCCAGTATCAATCCCTGTTTTCTGTTGCCACATTTAAACACTGGAAACAAATGCATCAAAATGCTTGGTGTTTTTTTTATCCTTTACAGATGTCCTTGCTCCCTGGTAAAGAAACCACTGGAATGTTGCCATTTTAATTAGGCTTAGCTACAAAAAAGCCTTAATCTGCCACTGAGATGTATATTTGCCTGTTTTATTAAATCTTGGTGGGGGGAGGTGGTTTTTCATTTATACAAATTATGTAATAATACAGATGAAGTTATTCTAAGATGATTTTACAACTTAGAGTGAATTTGAAGTATAATTGATGATATTGAGGCACTTGCCAAAATAAAGAACACTTTTCTTTTATGTTATTTTTAATAGCCAGAATTTTTTCTATCATTATTAAAGCAATTATTTCTTGGAACAGTGTCAAACAGTATAATTTTTCATGTTAAAAAGAATCTCCAAGTCATGTATCAGATACTTTTATTGGAATAAATATCACCAGCCCTTACTTAAGAAAATATCAAATTGAGAAAACAGCTTTTATAACAGTGTTATTAGCCTGTTATAATAATGTACCTTTGATATTTATTTTAAATAAATGATTACAAGAACTTTGCAAATTATTTATACCTTTTTCTTGTATGAGTTCTTAAGAATGAATTTTGACTGTGTTTGGTAAGGATTATTCTATGTTTACAGAATTTCTTTGGTGCTATACTTTGTTTTAATATAGTAAATATTTATTTAAAGGTAAAAGAACATGAAAGGGGAAGTGTCATAAACATAAATACATTAAAAATTTAAAACAAATAAGCCTAATGATTATTTTAGAATGTGAATAACTGTATTAATATTTATTTAGCTTTTGTTTTTCAAAATATTGTGTCTAAGAATTAATCAATATGCTAATGTTTTAGTTAAATAAGAACATGCAAGAGTCTAAGGAGCAAGGACCACAGAGCTAGACTGCCTGGAATTAAACCCTGGCTCCTCCGCTGCAGGGTGTACATCTTTGGAAAAATCTCCAAACTTCTCTCTGCCTCAGTTTCCTAATCTGAAAAATTAGAATGATATTAGCAGTTACCTGAAAGCATTGCTTTGAAGATTAAATGAGTTAAGATCTATGAAGTCCCCAGAATAATGCCTGGCACATGGTTACCATTAAATATATTTGGTTTGCCTCCACTAACCTAACATTTATTTCAAAAGTAGTTAGTCTCATCTCACCTTAAAAATCTCAATTCGGCCGAGGCGGGCAGATCGCTCAAGATCAGGAGTTGGAAACCAGCCTGAGTAAGAGCAAGACCCCGTCTCTACTATAAATAGAAAGAAATTAATTGGCCAACTAAGATATATATAGGAGAAATGAGCTGGGCATGGTGGCGCATGCCTGTAGTCTCAGCTACTCGGGAGGCTGAGGCAGGAGGATCGCTTGAGCCCAAGAGTCAGAGGTTGCTGTGAGCTAGGCTGACGCCACAGCACTCTAGCCCGGGCAACAGAGTGAGACTCTGTCTCAAAATAAATAAATAAATAAATAAATAAATAAAAATCTCAGTTCAATCCCCTTCTTTTAACTGCTGTTGTTGCCTTTGGCTATTATTACTGTAAGTTTCTATAAGAATTAGTAAGACATCGTAGACAGCAGCCTCTGTAAGATATTTAAATTGTAACTTCACATGAGTGCTGATCTGAAAATACCAAAAATCTCCAAGAAAGTTTAATGAAATAAAAATACTATGTTTTACTTCTAAACAAACTAATGAGGTCATAGCTAATTTTTCTTCTAAAAATTAAAGGAAGCTATTCTTAGATCAATGTTGTGTTGAACAAACAAAACTTTTCCAGCCAATACTGCCATGAACAAATACCTGTATCTAAAAATACAAAATCTATAAAGTATCTCCCTCCCTTACACTCTTTTTCAAACATACTTTGGAACACTTAGCTTAGTGTTTTTTACATAATAATTATTTTCTACATATTTGAGGAATTCTTTATTGCTCAAAATTATAAAATAATCATTTAAATTAATACTTAAGTTTGGCATTAATATAAAATAATGGTAAAGAGGTGTTTAAAATATCACCATTGCTAATCATTGAAATATTTGGTCTCTCTAAGATTTCCTTGTTTTCCTTGGTTTTCTCTTCACCTATGCTTGCTGTAGCCTCAGCCCTAGGTGCTCAGTGAGCGTCAGCAACCTACCCAAGCCTGACTTCATTCTATGCTTTAGCATTTATCTCACATCTCCCCATACTTATAAACTTCTCCCTTAGTACCTGTAATGGGTACATATGAAGGTATCTTTCCAGCCCACACACAGGTGGCTGCTTTTTTCTATAGATGCTACTCCCATCCAAGAGTGAGCTACCATCAGCCAGGCATGTAACAGATGATACCACCCACTGACAGTAGCTTATTAGCATAAAGGTGTTCATCAGTTCCAAGTTGGGCCAGTGACAATTTTTATTACTAGGGAACTGGAATGGAAACAAAGGCTTCTAATTGTCATATGTGTATCTTTGGAGTCAGAGCTTTGGGTTGTCACTGTTTTCTCTGTGGAGTGAAAAGTCAAGAAGAATCTATAAGGAAAAGACGGAAACCAGCACCCTGGGAAGAGTAAAGACGAAAATCACAGAGAATGTGAACAGGCTTCTAACTCCCAATTTAGCCGTTTTCTGAAGTTTGTGTCTATTCATGGCATTGGGATTTTGGACATACCACTCCCCTTTCCAAAAAAAATTACCATTTTGCTAGTGATAGCAGAATCAAAGAGATATTTCACCTTGTACTACCAAGATGCAAATTTGAATCTTACCACAATGGCCAAAGCATCAAAATAATAATTCTTCATAACAAAGTATTTAAGATTTACAGAGGGAACACCCACAGGTGGGTCGCTGTCAAAATAAGTATCCACAGCTAGAAAACAATTTGTTTAATAAAAGTCTCAAGTAACAGTTTATTCAAATTACAGATGAAAACTCTGCAAAGACTTTGCACTATCAAGAGTACTGCTCACATTTCAGGTTACGCAGGCCCTTTTATTTCATCTTTGAGCACAATTAGGGTTGCCAGATTTAGCAAGTAAAAATACAAAACATCAGTTAAATTTGAATTTCAGATCACAAATACTAATTTTGAGCGTAAGGTGGGTTCGTGCAATATTTGAGACTTACTTATACTAAAAAGTTATTTGTTCTTTATCTGGAATTCGCATTTAACTGGGCGTCTTGTACTTAATGTGGCAACCCCAAGTACAATGGATAATTCACAACACAGGCACAGGAGGACAATGTTCTTCCTTCGGCATCCATTTAAATGGTAAGACTTGTCACTAGGCAGTTAAATTGGTCAAGACGGAAAATGGCAATTTCTACCAAAATATTCTTTCCAGGAATTGTATAGATGTGCTAAAGGTAGTTGTATGATCATTTTCTTTTGAGGCTCATTCTGAATTCCTTCTTGTAGGGAGAGTTGGGGAAACGAAACAACATTATAAACCTTAAATTTTAGTAAAACCTTAATTTTTGATATTAATAGCAACATGGAAGCCATTATTTTAATAGTAGACTCATTTGCTTGAGAAAGGAATAGGATGGCAAAAGGGAAAAAGAAAGATAAGTAGGGAAGAAAATCAAAATCAAAAACAAAGGCAAGATAATTTCGAAAAAAGAAAAATATTTAGATTTTTAAAGCTGTCTGCTTGCTTGGGCTATTTTTAAACCAAATTGGATTAACCCCGAGACAAATCTAATAATTTGGGCACAAATTGGTAATAGGAGCTGAAAAAAATAGAATTTAACCAGTAAATAGTCACAAAAATTGATACTGCTTCTTATTTGAAAAAACTTGGTTGTACTGAGATTTATATCACAGTCCAAAAACATTGATTTTGTCTTTTATCCTCTGAAAATTTCTATTCGCCCACACTCTATATGTCTTTCTCTCTCCGTCTCCCTTTCCCTTCCATAAATGAAAATAATACACAAGTGTAAAGTGTGAAAAATTCTATATTCAGGGACGCTTGGCACAAGAACAGCAACCAGAAAAGGAAGAAAGGAAAAAAGTCTATTCTAATGGCTGGGCCTCTGGTGGGGCAGGTAATAGGTAGTGGTAATAGGGTGTAGGGAATGCCATTTAAAAAAAACTGCCCTTAATAAGAACCAATGCTATAGCAGGTCATTAGTATGCTGAGGTGTGTTTCAGGGAATGTAATGTGTCTGCCTGAATCCATGTAATAATAAACTGTGATACTAAGGAATATTAATTAAATCAAGATAAATACGATCATTGTACTTTGACCTCAAAAATGATGTATATTCAACAATAATATCTTACAAATTTGAGTGTAGCATAATATACACCTCAAGTATTTTACTAGTAAAATAAAGGGTTACATTCTCAGAAATAATTGAGACCCTTTTCCAAACTGAGGCTGAAGTTCCATAAAGGAAAATTCCAGCAACATGACTTGCTTTCACTCAGTGCCTATCAAAATTCTCCTTGTGGTAGCTCTTGGAAAGATCATCTTTTTTTATGATTAGAACAGGGAATATAGGTGTCTTGCTGACTAAATTGCTCTTTCTGATGTCTGATGTACCCACCCACTATGTCAGACTCTCCAGTACTAATATGTAGGTCCCTTTAAACCAGTAGGTTACACATCAAACTTCAGGTTTGAAGCTCTGGAAGATTCTCTAGGATCACAGGTTAAAATCTCACCAGGTCCAACGCAACCTTTTATTCTTCCAGAAGGGATAAATCAACCAGCACGTACTTCACTGTGTTAGGGTGTTTCAGATGAGAACTTATAAACTTAGACTCCTTTGCTTTGTAATGACATTAAAGATCTCATGGGGTGTTTGTTCTAAGGTTTGGAGACCGTCCTAAAACCTTGAGTAATTTTTGCTTATACTTGAAGTCTGCACTATGGAATGCTTGAACATTCTTACGTATTATTAAGGTTTTATACACCATATTAAATTATGAAAACTAAACTCACCTTTAGAAAGCACTTGCAGGATTAACATTATCTGGAACTAGAGATCACAGCATACGTGGTGTGATGTGAACATCTCTGTAGTCTCACTTTCATCATTTGTGTATCTCACAGGAGTTTTATGCACCTTCAGCCAAACAGCATAACAATTGAGCCAGTGTCTGTGTTTTTAATAAGCCACAGCCTACTGGTGTGAGACTCAATTCTGGAGCCATGACGCGTAACACATTTAGGCCTCTGGTGACTTCTGTGTCCTAGGCCCCAAAGACTTTTTGAAGACTTTAATACAGTTACTCTCATTGCTCTGTGTCTGATTGAGTCTGCCTGGATTACCCCCTGCCCTGCACTATATTATACACATTAATCTTTTGATTTCAATTCCTCTTTTCATGCTTTTTCTCTTTACTTTATTGCTTTTAAACTGCCATTTCCCCCATTGTTTATGATTAGTTGATCAGTCCTGGCAAACAAATAAGCAAGGAGAAAAAGTAAAGAGGCAGCTGGTGAGTGTGTGAATGTGAACAGAGGAGACATTGTCATCATCAGCATTCAGATGTGGCCCCTCAATGACTTGAGTTTGGAGTTCAATTTAGAAATCTCTGAGAGCTATCTATAACACTCTGTGTCACACGTTTTTGCTTCATTTTTTCTTGTTTGATTGAAAGCCACTTAGAGGGTTCATTTTCATTTCATTGTGAAGCATGATCCTGTGGGATAACTCTATCAGAAAAATTTCCACACCCTGCTCACAAACCCTCATAGGGAGGGCATCCTGTTGGAAACATCCAAAAAATTTGGGGAAGGTATAGAAAATATGACACATTTATTTTTGCAATTTATGTGAAATTATTTGAGGAAACTTGTAGGTAAAAACCAACCTTAGGCCATCCCTAAAACATTTGAAAGTCTTACTCAAATCCTAAATGGAGACGTTTCTTCCATTCTATTCACTTTCTTTAATGCACCTGCTGCCCCATGGAAACACCTCCTCTCTTCTCTTCACATATCATCATAATTAATTCCATAAGCTTCTTCCAGCTTGAGAATTTAATTTTTATTTTCATGGAAGTTAACAGCTTTGAAATAGAACAAATGCAGGGAGTAGTTCCTCTGAATGGAGATGCCACATTTTTATGTACCCAGATGAATCTCCCCTTTCTGTGTTTAGTATGACCTATGTTCTCTGCCAGAAATTTTAATATCATCTCATTCATCACTTTTTTGCTTAGTCTCCTTTGTCTATCTTTTTCATTTTTTCCGCAAATCACTTGATGATAGACCATAATTATAACTATAATGTTTCCCTGTGTTAGGTTTTATATTTTTCTTTTAAAAATAGTACAACGAAGATGGATAATTCCTTGTCATTCTATTTGAATGTTGGGTTCTAAGTAAATACAGTGCAATGTAACATTTCAGAGTTCCATGGTCTGGATAAACAACATCAAACAGATGTGTGTATGTGCACACCCACGATCCATGAGACAAAGATCTTTTGTGCCTTATTTGCTGCTTTATCTCCTGGGCCTAGATCAGTGCCAAGCACATAGCACACAGCCAACAAATATTTGTTGAACAAATGAAATTACATGTTAATAATTTATTAAACTATTTGGATTTTTTTTTATAAATCAAAAACTAAATGCTTATCATAAGTTTTATGAGTTAAAACAAGCATAATAAAATCCCAGTAAACTAGCTGTCAGTGACTGGACTATTTCGTGCTATTCAGTTCAGTTTAATCAATCTCTCAAAGTCCACAGTAGTGTCAAGGTAAACTATCTCTCCAATTAAAAAATACCATTTATATGTTCATTTCACAATTAGATGTTGAGAGTCTCATAATATAAAACTTTACAATGCACAAAAATTTATGCATATGTTTTCTTATTAATCCTGTAATAAGGTAATGGTCTTCCTATTTTTGAAGGAGAAACCCTAGACTCAAAAAGTTAAGTATTTAGACTATAATAGAATAGTTAATAAGAAGTAACAATTGTAAGAGATAAGTCTGATCCTTTTGTCTCTGACCCCTTTGCTTTACAATAGCTTGTGTGGAGTACTGTTGGGATTACCAAGCATGATCGCTTTCTGGTTTTGCCTTCAATAAGACAGAGCTCCCTAGGAGCAGCACTCAGCCAATGACTGATGGGCATTGAGGGAGTGGATGAATATTTCCACTTGCTCAAGTTTCAGGTGAGAAAACTGTAAGACACAGTTCCCACACCATCTCTTAGAGTTGCCCAGTAGGATGTAGCTTGCCACTGCAGTGACATTCCTTTAACTGACCCCTCTTCCTCCTCTGTAAGCACTCCTCCACACCCCTATAGTGTTTTCTGGTATTTCTCTCAGAAAGACACTACTTGAACTTGAATCTTAGTCTCAGAATCTGCTTCTGAAGAATAAAAGCAAGAGAGTTGACATTGAAAGTAGTCCTAGGATGCAAATTCTTAGAATGTGATTCTGGAATTGGATCTTTGGCTGGCCATATGGAACAAGGGCATTACTGGCCTTCATGAGTAGAGTAATACCTAGCATGTGACTCTTCATGAGTAGAGTAATACCTAGCATGTGATTACTAAGAATTATTAAGATTCTCATCTGTGGTACATGAGATACAGATAGAAAGGAATGCCCTGTTTTAATCATTTCAGAGATATAGTGGAAATGGGCATTAAAAAAGCTGTTGAGGGGTGGGTTTTTGCCATCAAAGCTCTAAAGGAAGAAAACAACAGGTTTAGGTAAGCCAACTATCAGCCGAAGGCATGGCATGAAAGCCAAAAACATATGGCTACATTTAAAGAGACCTACCTACAGTTAGTGGGGACATGTTCTGAAAATCATGGCCAGGATTTTATTATGGGAGTATCAGAATTACCAAAAATAAAAAAAGAAAAAAAAGCATGAGTTCATAGCTATAGTCCCAGCACACTTCCTGAGATCTCAGATGGGGATATCTATGTCGATACACTTAAAAACCTTGAGGCTGCAGATTTTTATGAACACATTATGTTGCATATGTGCCCCACTTGCTAGAGAAGACCTGTTTCCCCTCCCCCGGAGGCCGTCTTAGTCTGCACTTGAGGTGACTGCCTTACAAGATGACTTCGTCAAGGTCTGTGCTGAGCTGCCCTCATGGCCTTTGCACCAATAACTAAAGACAACTCTCAGCATGGCCCCACTGGAGAATTACCATCTGTGTTATGGGAAGAAAGGCCTTGTTCATTAAAAAGGTTAAAGGATCTGGCTAATATGTTGCAATGGCAATGAATAACGTGCCTGACAATGGGTCTTGAGAGATCTGGACTGGGCGGGGGGGATCGAATATGAGGCTGGATGAAGGGGACTTATTGATATGAGGACATTCTTCTGTGGCTCAAGATTTAATGTACTGGCAAGGACACCTGAAGCTGATCCTAATATGTTGCTTGGATGGCTCCTTGAAGCTTGGATAAAAATGACGGCCTACAATAAAAGAGGTGGTTATGCCTCATTACGTTGGCAGAGTATTGAGGAAGGAGTTGAAATACATCAAGAGATCCAACATGCAAGAATGGATTTACTACATTAGACCTGATAACCCAGGTCTAATGTGCCCTGGGAAGGTTTAGAGCAGCAGTCCCCAACCGTTTTGGCACCAGGGACCTGTTTCACGGAAGACATTTTGTTCACGGACGGGGGCAGGGATGGTTTCAGGATGATTCAAGAGCATTACATTTATTGTGCACTTCATTTCTATTATTATTACCTTGTAATATATAATGAAATAATTGTACAACTCACTATAATGCAGAATCAGTGGGAGCTCTGAGCTTATTCTCCTGCAACTAGCTGGTCCCATCTGGGGGAGATGGGAGACAGTGATTGATCTGATAGGAAGCAGAGCTCAGGCACTGATGCAAGTGATGGGGAGCGGCTGTAAATACAGATGGAGCTTCCCTCATTCACCCACCACTCACCTCCTGCAGTGCGGCCCAGTTCCTAACAGGCCACAGACTGGTACTGGTCCACAGCCAGGGGTTGGGGACTGCAGATTTAGAGTACACTCTTTTCACTAAAGCAGTAGGAATTATGCAAGGGAAGGAAGGGGCATCTATATGTCTAAGGAGCTCCCTGGCTGTCTTACACAAGCTAGAGTGGACTATAAGAGACACTGCTATTGGCTCCCTGTAGTCAATGGGGATGATAGGATTCTGGAGCAGCAAGGACCAGGTAACAGCATTTAACCATCAGAGCCACAGTGGGTACAAGTTAAAGAGAAGCAGGGGTGTAATGGCATCCTACAGGCTCTGAAACACAGAGCAAGATTAAATACATAATTTGCATTGCAGTGCAAAATGAAAATGCAGTCACCGTGTTAAAAAATTACAAAAAAGTTAAGATGGCAACAGCAGAGAGATAAGCCCAGCATGGAACACTTCTGAGCATAGGTCTCTGTTCAGTGGCACAGGCTACACACTGTGAAGCCAACACTAATACAGAGATCCATGGCAATAATAGATCATGGTGTTTCTAGGGCTGAGATAGATGGGACTTCAACAAAGATATCATTTAACTTATGCACCCCCAAATATGACAAGAATAGGTGAGAAGAAAGCTTATGTTAACCTCTGCAGTGGAAAAGTCATAATCCCTCACCTACCTTTCAGACTTGAGCCAGTTCTCAGACCAAGAACACACCACTGAAAGAGACACTTGGCCCCTTTGAGAAAACATCCTGCAAAGCCACAAGCTAAACAGAGAATGACTAATAACTCTTGTTAGAGTCCTAGTACTTTGGGATTGAGAGTCTTGGTGGGGGGTGGGGTGAAAGTTTGTGTAAAAGGGGAAGAGAGTATGATAGTGATGGCCCAAGAAGTCTATGGTCTGTATTTGTGATGATGGCTTCTGACACATCTCGAGATGAACTTATGTCCCATTTTGAATAGACCAAGAAATCCACTTTTGAATCACCATCATTTTGTTAACTCTGCAAATGATGGCTCATATTACTTAAACGCTAAGAGAAGAATGGATTGTACATTCTTGTGGATTTCTTGTAGAGCGTCATATATTGATGGAAAGAGATAAGTTCACCCTGCCTCTCTCCCCTCCCCAAATGAGGCCTGTCTAAGTCAAGTGACTGTCGATTCCCTCCTGGTCTGGCTCCCGGCTCCCTCGCCATTCTTGCTTTGTATCTCTCTCTTCACCCTTCACTCACACTCAGCGCTCCAGCAACACTGAACATCTTCCACCCTGTGTTATTCTTTATCTCTTTCCTGATCTTCAGAAATGCTGTTTTTTCCTTGGGGAAAACTCCCCCTTTCTGTCCATCCCACCCCACCCTTCCACCTCCTGGTTAACCAGCACTAATTTTTAGTTCTTGATTTAAAGACAAGGTCCACAGGGTATCTTCAGTTAATTTAGGTTTTATCCATCCTTCTGGCCTGGGCTCATGTGCTTGGCTCACATTTACTTTTGAATAAAAGATAATAAACTTATATTTATGAAAACAATTTTAATTTTTTCTCCTACTGAATAGGTTGGATTCCAAATTTTATTTTAAATGTATTTTATTTCAGTCTTTACAAGAGTTATTTTAAGAATCAATAAAGCAGGAGAGTTGGAAAGTTAAAGGGATCTTAAAATGGTACCCATCTTTGGTTTACTGAAGATCTTTATCTTTAAACTATTGAAATTCTGTCTATCCTTTCTGTCTAAATTAAAAATAGGTCTTAAATGCACAAAGAGCAATGCACCATGGGAAAGCTTAACATCCTAGTCTTTTAAAAGATTTCATTGGCTAATAATAACTAATAATTCTTAGGGAACTGTTACTTATTAGTCTCTTGTAACTCTATGAATTCATATGTCTTTTTTCCCAAAGGAAGAAAAAGGGAACCAAAAAAAATCTGGAAGATGGATTTTTGTTTATTGAAAGTATTACAAAACACTGGAGTTAGGGACTAAAGTCTCTGGTTTTGTGCTTCAACTTAATATTCAAAACTTCCTCTTATCCTATTAACTCAGTATGACTAGAGTCAAGATCGCAGTGGCCTAGGATGAAGTGTGTACGTGTGTGTGTGCATGTGAGAGAGAGAGGGAGAGAGAGATTTTGAAGTGTGTGTGCACAGGTGTCTGTTGTGGCCCCACTTGGGGAGGAGAAGTGAACACAGAAGACAAACGACAAACGACAGACACACAGAAACGATACAAGACTGCAGCCCCTCCCACCTGCAGCCTCTTTATTTTTAACACTGTTCTTTTGGCATCTGTCCCAGTCTACCCCAGCTTTTCCCACCACTATTTTCTGTTCCCAGAATATTTTCGTCTCAACATGGACTGGTTCTCACCGCTCTGCCTCAGGGAGTTAACGAGTCCGTCTCCTCCTTTGCCCTTTCCCGTTTGTGGGTCAAGGCACCTTGGCTTGTTTGCAAGTCACAAGGTGTCTTGAGGCCGATCAACAAGAAACAATCCGTGTGAGAACAGGCGTTCCGAGAACTGCTTTGTTTCAACATGGCTGAGAGATGACCTGGTGTCCACTACATAGGGCTTCAACATATGAACTTTGGGAAAATATGATTCAGTTTGCAGCACTCTATTATTACTGAAAATTGAGACTGAATTGATTTTTAGTGCCATAAATAACCCAGAAAAAATAAAACAGTGGAAAATTAGTTAGAAACTAAAAGAAACAACTTTGAAAAAAAGTCGTAAAGGATTATAGAATTGCTATTTATTAGGACACCAAAATCACCCAACCTTGAAAAATCAGATATTGTGGATATTAATTTTTTGTAGTGATCATTCTTTCTATCAAATCTTAAAGCCAACCAAATTGCTTTGGATTAGACTTTTCTTGAACACTTCTTTTTATAAAAGTATTTTCGGTTTAATCATGTGTTACTTTTTTGTTGTTAGTATGATCTACATAGATTTAGGCCAAGTGAAATGTGGAATTGAGATACATTGCCATGAAATTGTGGCTTTGATGACCTGAATTATGTCTCTGACTCACATGAGGTAAATAGAGCCTCCTATCAACTAAAATTTAGAAGTGAGTTCACTGGGCTCGTAATATGTACTTAACAAACACTTGTTGATTTGTTAACATAGACAAGAAGGCATGGAATTAAATGGAAATGACACTGCATCCAGCCATTGATAAAATCTTTTTTATATCTTGCAAGAAATAGTGGCACTATATTCAGCAAAGGACAGTATGAGATGGCCCCAACACACACAAAATAAGTCAACAGATTCAAGAAGTTCTAGGTGTTCTCATTCTGGTCAGACTTATCAATAGAAGGCTGACAATAATATTACTGCTATTTACATATTGGTACCACACTGGCATGGATTTGCATAATGTATTGAGGCTCTGTGCTCTAGAGAGTTGCATTGTAACATATTGGTGCTTAATGAACTCTGAAAAAATTGATTTTCCACAGAGTAAATTAAGGAATGCATTATAGCTGTTAAAGCAATCTTAAGGGAAATCCGAAGCTTCCACTGCAGCACCATGCTTAGTAAGTAATAAATTACATGTTATAGTTATTTGCCTTAATTCATGCTAATTTTGTCCAATTAATGTATCACAGTAATTCAGAAGCCTGTCACAGGAGAGCTAATTATTTATTGGATTTTTGTGTTCAGCTCCCTAGGAGTCTACTAGCAAACAAACTTGTGACTGTCTTTCTCTTAGGTCCGCAGTGACATTCTTATGTCTTACTGTGGAGAAGTTAAATTTTTGCTTCTATTTCAAGTTTAAAAAATGGTTTATGGGGTACCTAAGTAAGAGTCTTTTCTTTTTTTTATTGGTGAAATAGTTTGACAAAACCTACTTTCTTTCCTAACAAACTATTTCATCCTATGAGTCTATATATTTCAGAACTCATTCCATAAGAAAAAGAAATTAAAAAATTGAACATTAAAAGCTGCTATTTATTATGGATGTTTCTTTCTATACACCCAAATTGAATTGAAAAAGTAAAGTAATTATCCATATAATTCACACCAGAAACCCCCACTTACTTGCCTCGATTCTCTATATTTTTTTAAACAAGCCAACAGATTGTCTGGATACTTGTATTCTTCACCTCATTTTGCACAGCCTTGGTTCTAAACATGAAAAAGCCACATGCAGTGTTCTAAAAATGTTGTTTGAAAAAAATGAATCTAACTCACGACAATGGATATTAGCTTTGAAAAACTAGATTTTTATTTTACTGTGGTGAACTGTTAATTCACAGCCCCCAAATGAATTATTTATGAGATTAATTTGTGCAATTCATGCCTATAAATAATGTGGCAGTTGCTAAATAATTTGCACCCCATGATAAGATGCAGATATCAGAGTCGAAGAGGCAGTGCTTCAGCAGCTGGGAAATGTTCACTATCTTCTGGAATCCTGACAGACCCAAGCGTTGGCAGACAGTTATTTGTAGAGGGTAACAAGCATTTGATCTCCTGTTTTGTTCCCTCCTATGAGTACCAGGAGAGCACTTGTCTGCTGATTACCATCTTCCAGCCAGATGAAAAGGAGGTGATATCTCTTTAAATCCACAGTGCAGTGATGTTTACCAGCAAGTCCTATCACAGTGATCCAGCTTGACAGTAGGTAAAGCACACCACTGTTCGTGTCACATACATGAAAAGAAAACTTTACTTTCACAGTCCTCTTTAATTTGATGGGGGGAAAAAAATGACATAGTTTTACTCAGCCACATCGTCAAGTTATGTACAATTTTACACCTTAAGATACGATTACTTCAAAGGGAACTGCCACCTACTGTATAATGTTATTTTTCCTTTCTCTCAATTATTTTTATTACCCATTCAAAACTGAAAATAAAAGTTTCTTTTCATACCAATTTGTTCTCTTCTCCTTGTGACATTTAGGTTTTAGCCACTTTTCCTTTTCTTTCTGATTTTTTTTTTTAGCTATAATTTAAAATGTCAAAATAAACATGTTACTTCCTGGTTCTTTCCTTGTAGGACGTGGTATTACGAATGACATTACTTCTCGGGAAAATCAATTTGCAACCATAGCTTCATCCTTTGTTAACTTTGACAAGTTAAAATAAATTAAATTAAATTAAGTACCTAATTATTACAGAATAGAAGTATTCCAAGGATGTGGGAAGAATTGTATTGATTATTTCCTATGTATTTCTATTCCCTCTAAGGTCTAAACTTTTCCAACATACGCCCCCTCCACTGCTCAGTATGGAGGCCTTGCACTGTGGAAGTATCTTCTTTTTAACTAAAAATTTAAACGTTTGCCCTCCTGATTGTATGGTTGCATACACTTTCTTCCCATCAATTTTTACAGGACTATGACACTAAAATCCTGAGTGGTGACTAAACGCTAACTGAGACAATAGAAGTTTTCAACCTTATCCACTCTGTGCATTTTAGATTAGATTAGTGGTTTGTTGGTTTGTTTGTTTTTCTGGGTTCCTTAAAATCTTAGTACATTAGTAAGCTAGGCTGAGCCAGGCCACAGGGTCTGTATTTTGCTATTCCTCGAGATCCTAAAAGCTGGCACGCAGGGGGTTCTCACTACAGGTCTCTTCTTAGTGTTTTGACGTGGCCCCACTGGATTTGCCTGGGAGCCACTCTGAGTCCTGTCAGGAAGGCAGGGCATGGCTGGTGGTGGACTGTGGCTGGTTGCAGGACTTCCCTGGGCTGGAACCCCTTCATCTTTAAAACATCGTCAGTCAAGGGAGGGGCATGCTTGAAGTGTATTTAGGGATGGATATTAGGGGTCTCAATGGGGGGTGGGAAATCCTCTAAAACTGATTTATGTGAATAGCTGTACGACTTGGTAAATTTACTAATAACCATTTAATTGTACATTTAAAATGGAGTAAAGACATGATATGTAAATTACACTTCAATAAAGACAAAAAAAAGAAAAAGAAATTCCAATGTCTAATATGATATTAAAACAAAACAAAACAAACAAAAAAAAAAACATCATCAGTCAGAGCAGTGATCACTAAACTTCCAGGTGTAATGTTTTGTTTTTCTCTAAAAGCACAAGTGATGACAGGCCTTAATGGGCAATATTAGGATTCTTGCTGTCCAGTGTAATCAAACCCAGGCCCAAGAAAGGATAACAAAAGACCTAAGGGGTATTTTGCTCCCTCAACCCTCCGAAATATGGAAAAAAAAAGAATACTATCAGTTTTCTTTGACAAATTTAACTAACTCTTGTTCTTCCTTTGATCAAGGTGCCCAAGCTAGGTTATCATCTGTTCCATTTTTACTATCATTTTGGGCTCTAGAACTTAAAGACTTTAAAGTCCCAAAGTCTAAGATAATGGTGACAAAGGTCCATTGTCCATTGTCTACCTGAACTCAGCAGATCTAAGAACTCTGCACCTCAAGGAGGCTGGGGAAGGTGAACCACCCCCAAACTTGCATCCTCCAGGAAGAAACCTGGACAACAGCATGGTGCTGAAACCTTCTCTCTCTCTCTCTGTCTCTCTCTGTCTCTCTCTCTCTCTCTCTCTCTCTCTCTCTCTCTCTCTCTCTCCATTTTAGAGTTGAGTTCTTGCTATGTTGCTGGAGTGCAGTGGGTATTCACAGGTGCAATTATAGTGCACTACAGTGCACTAGAACTCCTAGCTTCAAGGGGTCTTCCCGCCTCAGCCTCCTGAGTAGCTGGAACTACAGGCACATGCCATTGTGCCCACCTTTTTTTTTTTTTAATATTATGGCTTACAGACATTCCACAAAGAAAAAGCAATTATTGAATGTTTCCAACACAAAGAAGTGATAGATTTTTGACATGATGCCTATGGTAATTACCCTGATCTGACCACCATACATTACATGTGTCGCAACATCATTATGTCCCACATAAATATGTATATTATTATGTGTCAGTAAATAAGAAAAAAATCTTTAATAAAAGAACAATTTCAGAGAAATGAAATTGAACTGGTTTTATTTTTCAGTAAAAAATGGAGAACATACTATCGAAACTTTAAAGATAATACGTCTATTTTAAGCAAGATCATTTGCTTTCTGTTCTTTCATGTAAACTTGAGCTTTTCATTCTATAATATGTGGTCAATATTGTCCCATCTCATCAAATCTACTGTGACAACAACACTGTAAGGATATTTAAATCATTTCCAATTTATCCCTATAAACAATAATTACCATTCCTAAAATTTATCTGTGTTAGGTATTTAAGGTTATCTAGAAATGCCCTGGTCCCATTTAGACTGGTGGAATCAAACTCTCTGAGTATTCAGCTCAGCGTCTGTGTTATTTAAAAGTGCCCCCAGGTGATTCTAATGAATAACCAGGTAAAGCAGAGGCTGCAGAAGAGTTTAAAAATTGTGACCTTAGGTTTTGCCTCTTTAAATGGTCAGAGACTCATAATGCTTCTTTTTAGGATTTTAATCTTTTTTACTCAGAAATAAAATTAAATCTTTTCTGTGTATGAGAAGCCAAACTAACATTTCTTTTCTCATAGTCCTCCTTCAACCACTTAAATATCAGATCAGGATGAAGGAGATGCTTTTATATGATTTTTTGTTGCACGCTTTTCCCTGTCTGAGTAATACCTTAGAGACATGGAATGTCAGCAGTTTGAGATGAACAGGAAGAGTTAGGAGTTGTTTTCATGCAGTCTTTTACTACTAAGAAGTAAATGACTAACACACCATATTAGTATGGTATAAAATACAGATACCTTTAAGCAACACTGAACAATTGGTGGTCGGGATATCAATATTGTCTCATTGCTCCTTCTAGGATAGAGCAACAGGATCTTTTGATGGCTCTTCTTTAATAGAACGCAGAAAAATTGAAAAGCTCAGTAAAACAAAACAAAGCAAATTTAAGAAATACTAGTTAGTCCAGCAAAGATCCATTCATTTATACCCTAATTAAAATACTTATTGAGGAATACTAAGAATTACATACTCTCCTGTATGCTAACGCTACCACAGTAAGTGAGATGGCCACGGTTCATGCTCTCACGGAGCTTACAGTCTAGTAGGGGAGGTGGACAAAAAGAAAGAAGTGAAGGAGGGAGGGAGGGAGGAAATGTCAGGTAGTGGTGGGTCCTATGCTGACAGTTAAGGAGATGCTATGGAGGAAGTCCTAGATGGCTTCTTTAGATTGTATTGTCAGGAAAGCTTGTTGGCAGAAGTGACATTTAAGGTAAGATCTGAGTGGCAGGAAGAAGCATCAGTTTTTAATGGGATGACCGGGAACTAAGGTCAGTCTAGATAAAGAAAAAGTTAGAGCAAAAATGAGTCTAAGATGAAAGCCAACAAAAAAAAGAAAAAAAAAAAAGAAGAAAGAAGAACTAGTATATAATCTATATAAAACATCATACCTATCCCAATGTGTCTTTGGAACTAATAGGTTATATTTACCAACAAATCCTTCAGGGCTAGAATAAGCTCCCTAATGACAAACCACAAGTGACAGCTGATATCCATGTCATTGCTGGGGTCCAACCTCAACAATTCTTCATTAATCCTAACCTGCTGATGCTCAGACTCCTCTCCTAGGATCCAAATCTTTAGTTCTGTGCCTCAGTTTTGCATCTGTCCTTGTCTCACCAGTAGGATTTCTGTCTTTCCTCTTGTCAGCCTGAGTCTCAATATTTCTGCTTAACTTTTGGCTTTGCCCATCACCCAGGGACGGTTTAGCAAATCTTTTGCTCTAGTCCCAACCCTAACCACAGTTCTCCCACTTCCTTGGCTGACATTCCAAAGCAGTTTGTCCACTCATCCCTGCTTCCTCCTGCAGCAAAGAGAGGCAAATAAATATATATTAAAATTTAAGGAGATTCTGAAGTGATTATTGGGCTGCCATAAACACAATTCTCCTTAAAACATGCACATGTATGGAATCTAGCAAGAATTTCTCTGTAGCAATATTTCCATTCGATGAATGGCAGGAAAGAAAAGTAAGAATGCATAAACTATGTGATGTGTCATCTGTCACTTGGTTTTGTTTGTGCTGAATGTTTATTAGGTATAGTCTGATAATTATAACTGTCAAAAATGAGCTGGTAAATTGAAATGGCTTTTCTTGTTTCTGTTCCTAGGAAGTTCCTATTTTAGTAGATGTCATAATGCTATTGAAAAAAATTATCTCCCACTTCTAGCTGCAGGGAGGGTGTTAGGCTGTGCAGATCCGTGTTGTCCACCTCCTGGAGTTCCACTGAACTGCTCAACCGGATGTCTGGACACTAGGCCTGTTTACTCCACCACCCTTGAAGCTGAAGTACCAAGCTCACATCTCCAACGTTGTAATGAAAAGGATAAACAGCATTTTGGTGATGAGCACAACCCCTATCTGAGTCTATGATTTTAGCATATATGGGTCAGGCCTATGGGAGCTTATTTCATAGTTCTATGGGCATGTGTTTAATTTTTTGAAGTTCATTGAATGTGCCAACATCAGGACAACCTCTAAAATCCAATTTTTTTAATAATGGAATTGTCAACATGGCACAAACTGGCACTTTCTGCACAAAAATGCTATTTATTTAAATTGCTTCCTTCTGGCATGGAGTAATGAGCACTGGATTTGGAGTACTGTGTTTGATAATGACTTCTAAGCTTTTTCTCCTGCACAGGTCTTGCACTTGAGGCACGTATGTTACTCTACTTATACCTTGCTTGTCTAGAAGATAAACTAATAGTCTCATTACTATACACATACGTATTCACACAGATATATGTCACTTTTCTCTATTTTAGTTGCTGACCATGCCTCAAGGTCTTTACACTTGTTGTTCTTTCTTTCTGGAGTGCTCTTTGCTCAGATTGCTACATGGCACATGCTCATCTCATCTCCTTCCTTCTTTGATCTCTTCTAGGTGAGAACTTCTCTGACCACCTATTTAAAAATGTAATCCATATCACAGTATTCTCTATCCCCCTTCCTTCTTTTATTTGTTCAACACGCCTTAAAACTGACATACTATACATTTTATGCATTTGTGTAATAAATTCATAATTGTTTAAATGAATAATTATCATTTACTTTTGTCAAATGATCCCCCTTTAGAGAGGAAATAAATTTTTGTTGCAGTGATATTAAGCAAACTGAATTCTCTCATGTCCAGATTTTTTATCTGTAAAATATCAATATGCTGAAATAAAAAAAGTACTTACCTCATAAAACATTAAATAAATAGTACAGTGTATGTAAAACTTTTAGTATGATGTACATACTTTGCATGTAGTCCAATAAATATTAGCTAGTTTGCTCTACTTTATTATCTGTAAAATGAATGTAGTAATACTACCTACCCGCAGTGGGTTGAATGGTGGCGTCCAAATATATATCCACATCCTAATCCAGAGAACATGTGAATGTTACCTTAAGCAAGAATAGAGTCTTTGAAGATGTTAATATAATTAAGCTAAAGATCTTGAGATAAGGAGATCATGCTGGAATAGCTAGATGGGCCCCAAATCCAGTGACCAGTATCCTTATAAGAGATACACAGAGGAGACACAGTCAGGAGAGGAGGTGGCAATGTGGCCATGCAGACAGAGATTAGAGTGATGCAGCCACAAATCAAGGAATGCTATCAGCACCGGAAACTGGAAGAGGCAAAGAATGGATTCTCCCTAAGAGCCCTCAGACATGATGCGTCTTTGCTAGATTTTGGATTTCTGGCCTCTAGAACTGTGGGAGAATAGATTTCTGGTGTTTCAAGCCTCCAAGTCTGTGGTAATTTGTTTGGCAGCGGTAGGACACCAATGCACTTTCTCATGGAATCACTGTGAGATTGAAGCGGTTAATGCTAAGGTAGAGCTAAGTTCTGAGTGCCTGTAAATGTACCCAACGAAGATAAGTTGTTGATGTTGTTGTTGTTGTTGTTGTTATTGTTACCGGCCAAATTGTAACCCAGTTATAAAGCTGGAGTCGCATGACCTCTGACTTGGAAGACATTGTGAAATAAAATTAAGAAAGCTCCCTGGTTGATTTCAATTTAAACTTTAAGCCGATTTGTTTTGTTTCCATTTGTCTACAATAATTTCTTTAAGAAATCTATTGCTCTGCTGCTAATTTTAACTGTATTCACTGTTAAGTGCTCTAGGATTGCAGAACAAAGGGTATTATAGCAATGGGAGACTGTATTGTTCTCTGTTATATTCTAAAGGCATGTGTTAATGATGAAGTTTTACGCTAAACTCATAATTTCTAGGATTTTGTTGTTTTAAACTTCCAATGTACCTGCTCTTTCAAAAGAATTGATACTTTTTTCAAATTTGAATCTAGTTCAACACAGTACTACTTTGGAAGTATTCCACTTATTATACATTGTACTTGGGCAATTAATTAAAAGCAGGAAAAATTGTCCACTTAAAACTCTATCTGTGCAATGGCAGAGTCAGATGAAATTAGGTTTCGGTATTTTGCAGGATGCATGCTGAGCATGACACTGCTCTACATTTTTCTCTAAATAATTTAGGTTATCCTTATACAAATCATCATTTTACCTCGTCAGTTCAGGACTATGACTTGCCATGTTAGCTAAACACTCAAATAATTCATTAAAAAGAACAAATTGTTCGACTCATTTGATAATTCTGCTACAATTGCTGAACTACAGGTGTAAATTCTTGCAGAGAAAAGTGCTAGGGCAAGCATCTGCCAAGTTCCCCAGTCACCAGGCACCAGTGGTCTTTGTCCACCCAATAAGCTGGGGAAGAATGAGAGGAAGGGAGACAAAGAACAAATCACTGACCTCCAAATTCCCAAGAGGCCAGGATTACAGTAAAGGAGAAAATCAATCAGGGTGTTTCTCTATTTCTATTTCCTTATTAGAAAAGGACCACACAGAGTGAGCATCAGTAACAAAATACAACTGTAAAAACAAGATTTTGGCAGGAAAGAGAGGTGTCAGAAGGAAGGTGAGAAGGGCATATTTGGAAGTATTCCACCTCATTTTCCCTGGGAATAGTTAGTGAGCCAATAACATAAATCAAGAAAATACTTAAAAACATTAATTATCTTTGAAGTTCATTTATTACATATGTACAAGGTCAGCTTGGTGCTCTGTGAAAGAACAAGTAAATGTGGTGTACGTGTGCTTGAATTATTCAGAACTGAAATAATGTGTTTATTCATTTCTTCCTAAAAAAGAAAAAAAAATCCACTATTGAGTAATGTATTTCAAAACCCATTTGAGTAAATAAAATTCCAGAAGGCTTTTGTTCTTCCTTGAGTGCTTTAAGACCAAGGGCAAGAGAGTATCATTTCTAAATACATCATTAAACTTTATTTAGAAAGCAAAACTTGTTTTCTTTTTAAATTATAGTAGCATTATTCTAACAGTGGAGAATTTCCACATATTTATATAAATCCAGGGTACTAGAGGTATATGCTAAAATAGTTTGAAAATAATTTTTTTCCTCATCAGTATATTCCAGTGATCTATTTCATAGTTAGATTTGATACAGGTGTAACATGAACAAAATATTGCTTCTTAAGTGGTAAACAAAAACTTCTAAAATATCAGACTTCAGTTAAAGTCATGTCTATTAGAGAAGGTAAACATTAGCTTTGGAAGAACAAATGAAATATTTCTTAACAGGTTTGGCAAGATGAGTGGAAAGTATCCCTCATATGTATTTTTTTTTTCCCTGAACAAGGGAATGTTTGTGAAGGGATAAATTAGTGTAAGAAAAACAAGTTGGGATAGATTGTAAGCAACAGTTTAATGAGTAAACCGTCCACAGATTCCCAGAAACTATTAGGCATTGAGAAGAATTGTCACTAAATATATGGTAATGATTACCTTGAAAACCTCATTCAACTCAAAAAACATGCAGTTCATTATCCCCCAATGTTATTTTTCTGAGTATTTTTGCATGTGTACAAAATTTGCCCAGAGCCTGGAGACTGTAATTTTCCTTTCATAAAATACATGGATTATCAGTTTGATTTTTTTTCAAACATTGGTTACCAACCATAACTCAGACAGACAAATGTTTAAAATGACAGAAATTTCCAATTATTGAGCAGAATGAATTGATGATAGAAACTTGAGCATTTATTATATGCCTGGCATTAAGCTAGACAGAAATATGACATGGCTACTATTCTCAAGAAGTTTACACATTTCATTGAAGGAAGAAAAACAACACACAAGAAATAATTAATAAATGAGTATGTGTCACTCACTTTTAAGTGTCATAGGAGTTCAAAGAAGGGAGAAGAGATAAAGATAACAATAGGAAAGGCTGGGATTGTGCTGACTAGAAAGGAGTGTAGGAATTAATCATGTCCATAATTTTTAAAGGAGGAGGAATATCAGTTTCTTTAAGTGGAGAGGAAGAGGGTTATTCGGGAAAAATGCATATTCAATCTTATAACAATTTTTTTTATTTTTTAAAAAGACCAGACCAGTGATTTTTGCTTTTATAATATAAATCAAGGAAAGCAAAACTTTACAAATCCCCATCTGGTAGGATGAACAAAAGCCATGATTCTTAAGGGGGCAAAGAAATAAGGGACATTATCAGAATCCCTGCGGGCAGCAGAATATTGGTTTAGCGTGGTTGAGAATCACTGCAGCAGGATCAAAGTGGATGGGAACGCAGTCTGAGTGGGAGATGTGGGATGGGGAGGAAGCAGGAAAGACCCTGAGATGTCAGAAATAAGGTGAAGACATGGGTATGAAGCAGGGTGTTGGTGGGCAGGCAGTCTATTGAAAGATAAAGTACCAAGCTAGAGGCCCTGGACTTGCTTTGATGAACAACGAAGAGACATCTTTGGTTCTTCAGTAAAGGAGTATTAAGATGAGTAGAGTTTAGGAAAGCCAATGTATCTGATATTGGTATAGAGGATGGAAAAGAAAGACTGAAAGAGAAGAAAACATAATAAAATGGATGAGTTAGAAATATATTTGAAAAATTCAGCCATGGTGAGCCAGAGTTGAGGACAAAGTGAGGTTAGTAGACAGACTTTCTTCTGTCTCAAAGGAGAAAGAAAGCTAAGACTTCAAGTATGGGAAAATAAAGGAGATGTATTGTAGCCAAGCCTACTCTCCCAACCTTCCCTCCCCGCGGTGTATCCAAGTATGCTCTTCTCACACAGGTAAAGGGCAGGTAGTTGGAAAATACAGTAGTAGTTTTGGGTGGGACCCAATTTCACAGACTCAGTATATCTCATGCCTTTGTACAATTTCTCCTTCTGGGTTGTTATTCCTCTTATTTTGCTTTGGTAAAAATAGTACTGAACTGTAGAAACAAGACTCAATTTCTCTTCCAGTTACATATATGATGTTCAGGTAAACTCAAAAATAGTTGAATCAAGTGGTTTTGCTCACCGGTATGAAGAGTGCAAATAATTAAATGACTTTTTCCCTCCACTTGGGTGCCTTTTTCCAGCATATGTCCTTCCTTGGTGGGTAGTGAAGTGAAGATTATACTGCAACATCTCAAGTCAAGTGGTATTGAACTGTTCCCTCCCAATTGTGGTTTCCCATTTTTTTCTCTGTGGCTCTGAAAGTTGTCCAAAAATTGGTGTTGTCTGGCATCTGGAGAAGTTACCAATTGTGGATCCAAAATTTTCTACATGAAGAAGGAATAAAGTCAAGTGAAAATTTTTCATAGATTGAGTTGCTGCATCCTGTCAAGTTGAAATAAGAAAACTAGGTAGACAAACTTAAAGATGTATGGTTTCTATTTCACTCTGTTTTGCAAAATATCCTTAATCAAAGTCAGATCTGTTGTCCCAAGGTATTTTTACCTTGGCATGCTGAGGTATGACTTTAAGTGCCAATAATATGATTGTTTCCACAATACTGTAACATTTATTTTCTTAAAAAAACATATGTGGGCCACCCCAAGGACTCTGTACTGTCAGTGTCATTTTTAGTAGTGTCAATAAAGTCACTGCCAGTTTTGACAAAGAAGACAAGTCTACAAATATAATCACCACTGTTGCCCAAGTCGCCAGAGAGTATAGTAGTGTTTAGAAGAGCTAGAAGTAAATTATTTAGCACTTAGAGTGCCTTTGTGTTTAACGTGCCACCACCTGGATAATGTGGTTTAACTTCACAGACAGCAGCAAGACAATTAATGAGGAGACATAGATACACAGTTCCCAGCTGCTACTGGTTTTGTTTGATTTGAGTCGAGTTTCAGATGGAATCTGATATTTTGAAGGAAACAATGAAGAATAGGAGAAAACAGCAGACAAAGGAGGAAGTGCAAAGAAGAGGATGTGAGGTGTGTTGACAGTACCTGCCAACATCTTTAATCATTTAGTTTCCACACCCCTCAAATTAAAACAATATCATTAAAAGGAAAAGTCAGCCTGCAGATACTTTGATGTAAATAACTCCTCCAATAAATGGTTAGAATTAAAAAACTTGTAACATCTAACAGCTCATATGTAACTGCTAATATCGGGACCAGAGTAGAGCTTGCCAAAATTAAACATTATTCCCAAGGACTTGCATAAAATAACATAAAGAATAATGATCAAGGCTCGATAGCAACAGGAGAGGAAACTGTGACCCTTTAGGAAAAGAAGCCAATTCCAGTATTTGGAGAGATACCAGAGAAAGGATAAATAAAGGCTATACGCATGGGAGGGGAATGGCCAAAATCTTCTGAAGGACAAGTCCTCATTGGAGTGCTAAGGGCAAGGGTACAGGCCTCTGTGCGTACCTAGGAATCTACTCTGAAGCATGGCAAGGTTGTTCCTTCTCCATTGCCTGCATCACTGCCCTGGAGATAGCACCACTCAAAGGGGGAAGAAAGAGAAAATAATCTGAAGACCAGACAACAGACACTGCTCAATAGCGCCAACCTATTCTGGGAAGAAGAGAGGAGAATACTTGCTTTGGATATGAAATTTACATTTGATATATCAAGAACTAATTCTTGAACACAAGAATGAGACTGTTCTAATTGCCAAAAAATTGCAGAAAAGTTGTAGAATCTGCCTATGATGCTGTTAAGGGAGGAAAAGAGGGAGGGGGCTAAATATAGAACACTTGATTTTTATTTAAAAAATAGAATATATTCATCTTTACTGATACTTTTCACTAAAGCTGTTATTTATCTCTGCTAGTGAAGAGGCATTTTTTTTATATCTTCCTTATCAATTAGCAACATGATGCTCTGCCATTGATGCCTATTTGATCTTAATGTTTCACACGGATGAACTTTGACACCGTTCTGACACCTGCTCTCCATGTCTACATTCACCACAACTCCATCCTTGGCTTGACTTTTTAAACAGCTTTCACGAGATATAATTCACATACTACACAATTAATCCATTTAAAATATATAATTCAACGTTTCTTAGTATAAATATACAGTTGTGCAACCACCAGCACAACCCATTTTATAACATTTTTATCACTCCAGAATAATCTCCACACTCCTTAGTCATAATTTCCTATCTCACACCTCAAACCCCCGAGCCCTAAGCAACCACCAATGTGCTTTTGATTTGTTTAGATTTCTGTGTTTGAAGCATTTCATACACAGAGCATAACAGCATTTTGGTCAACAATGAACTGCATATACGACAGCAGTCCCGTTAAGATTAGAATGGAGCTGAAAAGTTCTTACTGCTCAGTGTCATCATAGCCATCACAATATCACAGTGCAAGACATTATTTACGTTTCTGCTGCTGCTACTGTAAACAAGCCTACTGCACTGCCAGTCATGTAAAAGTCTAGCACGTACAATTATGTACGTACATAATACTTGATAATGATAACAAACGACCATGTTACCAGTTTATGTATTAATATTTACTACACTACACTTTTAGTTGTTATTTTATGGTATACTCCTTCTACTTGTATATATTTTAAAAGTTGAGTGTAAAACGGCCTCAGGCGGGTCCTTCAGGAGGTAGTCCAGAAAAAGGAATTGTTGTCATAGAAGACGACAGCTCCATGCCTGTGATGGCCCTGAAGATCTTCCAATGGGACACGTGGAGGTGGAAGACAATGATATTGATGATCCTGACCCTGTGTAGACTTGGGCTAATGTGTGTTTGTGTCTTAGGCTTTTTAAAAAAAAAAAAAAAAAGTAAAATAAAATGAATTTAAAAACCGAATAAGTCATATAGAATAAGTATATAAAGAAATAAAATATTTTTGTATAGCTGAACAATGTGTTATTATAGCTATGTTTAGCTTATAATTGAAGAAAAAAAATTTTTAATAAATTTAATGTGGCCTAAGTGTACAGTGTTAATGAAGTCTACGATAGTATACGGTAATGTCCCAGGTCTTCAAATTCATTCACCACTCACTCATTGCCTCACCCAGAGCATCTTCCAGTCCTGCAAACTCCATTCACAGTAAGTGCCCTATACAGGTGTACCCTTTTTTAACTTTTATACTGTATTTTTCCTGTATCTTTTTTTCTTGTACCTTTTCTGCTTAAATATGTTTAGACACACAAATACTATTGTGTTATAATTGCCTACAGTATTCAGTTCAGTAACATAATGCACAGGTTTGTAGCCTAGGCTATACCATATAGCCTAGGTGTACAGGAGGCTATATCATCTAGGTTTATGTAAATACACTCTCACAATGACAAAATGGCCTAATGATGTACTTTTAAGAACGTATCCATGTTGTTAAGCAACACATGACTGTATATTGAATCATATA
Organism: Lepilemur ruficaudatus; assembly: GCA_963574885.1. Classification (NCBI taxonomy): domain Eukaryota; kingdom Metazoa; phylum Chordata; class Mammalia; order Primates; family Lepilemuridae; genus Lepilemur; species Lepilemur ruficaudatus. The sequence continues at coordinate 40,482 of CAUYRT010061129.1, forward strand.
ATACATAGTCCTTTGTAACTGACTTTCTCTTTTAACCTAATGTTTGAAGAGTAATTCATACAGTAGTATGAATCAGACTCTATTCCTTTTTATTGCCAGATAATATTGTAAGAACATATCATGTTTTGTTTATCCATTCATTAGTTGAAGAATATTAAGTTGTTTCCACTTTTTGGCTGTTATGAATAATGCTACTACAAACATTTATGTATACATTTTTATGTAGACATATATTTTCATTTCTTACAGGTATATAGCTAGGAGTGAAACTATTGGGTTGTGTGGTAACTCTGTTTAGCCTTTTTAAAAAATGTCAGATTGGAAGAATGTGCCAGGAAAGGAGGAGAGACAAGGTGGCTGATCAGTGGCACAAGGTGCCAGATCTTCTCAGAAAGAAGGAACAGTTTTATCTAACTGTATGTTAGTACTCGTTAACCTACCTTTGTTCATCCCCCTTCCCACCCACCAACCCTTCCCAGCCCCTAGTATGTATCATTCTGTTCTCTATCTTTATGAGATTGACATTTTTAGCTCCTACATGTGAGTGAGAACACGTGGTATCTGTGCCTGGCTTATTTCACTTAACATAATGACCTCCAGTCCCATCTATGTTGTTACAAATGACATTATTTCATTCTTTTTAATGGCCCAATAGTATTCCATTGGAATTGCATCTGATTTTATATGTGAATTATCGCATATGGAGATTTATCAAGCAAAACTAAAAATAGAACTGCCATATGATCTAGCTATTTATCCCAAGGAAATGAAATCAGTATATCAAAGAGATACCTGCACTCTCATAATTATTGTCACACTATGCACAATAGCAAAAATATGGAATCAACCTACCTGTCCATCACTGGATGAACAGATAAGGAGAATGTGACATCAACTAGATTTTAATATGACTTCTCTGCTGAATTTTTTTCTCCATAATATGTTTTTGGCCTTGGCTCCAAGTTCTTGGAGCTCATACTATTTCTCAATGTGAAATCTGGCACCAATACTTTTTTGGATAAATTTCTCTCTTCCCTGGTGGGCCTGGAAATTTTAGCTATTGGCCAGCGGTTGTTGTTTTCCCCGAACTCCTCCAGCACTGTCCGCTGAAATCATCACAGCCCTGCTACAGTGCAACCTCTAAGTTGTATCTGGGCTCTGTTGTAGTCCAGCCCACAGCTAATGACTAACAACCCAATTTTTTCAAAAGTTATTTCTATAAAAATTATTCATACATGTATAAGTTGACTTTTGAACAACACAGGTTTGAACCGTGTCAGTCCACTTATATGAGGATTTTTAAAAATAAATATATTGGAAAATTTTTGGAAATCTGTTACAGTTTGAAAAAGCTCACAGATGAACTTCATAGCCTAGAAATATAGAAAAAAATGAGAAAAAGTTGGATATTTCATGAATTCATAAAATGTATATAGATACTAGTCTATTTTATCATTTACTATCATAAAATACCCACACGTCTCTTATGAAAAGTGAAAATTTATCAAAACTTATGCATACAAACACAGACCTTACATGGTGCTGTTCACAGTCGAGAAAAATGTAAACATATATAAAGATGCAGAATTAAATCGTAACTGCATAAAATTAACTGTAGTATATGCTATATTACTGCAATAATTTCTTAGCCACCTCCTATTGCTATTGCCGTGAGCTCAAGTGTTGCAAGCAACCACTTAGAACACCATATGATGCTAATCATCTCCGAGTGAGCAGTTTGTCTCTCCAATAAATTGTGTATCACAGTAAAAAGTGATCTCTCACGGTTCTTGCATATCTTTCATTATGTTTAGTGCGACATCATAAACTTTGAATGACACGATGGGACCCATACGAAATGCCATTTGTGATGTGGGAAGTGTTCCCAAGAAGGAGAGAAAAGTTGTGATATTATAAGAAAACATTGAATTGCTTAATATGTACTGTAGATTGAGGTGATTTTCTTAAGAACATTTTCTTTTCTGTACCTTACTTTAAGAATACAGGATATAACACACATAACATAAAAACTATGTATAAATCAGCCAGCTGTCTATGTTATCGGTATGGCTTTCAGTTAACAGTAGACTATGAGTAGTTAAGTTTTGGGGAAGTCAAAAGTTATACGTGGATTTTTTACTGCAAGGGGGGTTGGCACCCCAAACCCTTCATTGTTCGAGGATGAACTGTTTATCTCTATTCCCAGGATCTAAACTTAAATTTGTAATCCCTTGTCATCTCCACACAGATACTCCATCACTACCACAAAGTCAAACATACAAAACATTGTGTTATCCATGAAACTTGTTTCAACTCCCATATTCTATTTTCCAGTTAGGGGAATTATGCTCCTTCGAATCAGAAGGCCTGAAACTTTGAACTCACTTCTGACACTCTTTGTTACCTTGTCTCCTAATGTAGACAATTTTTTGATTGTTTGATCAGTGGACAAACCAGAATTACCTTCCTGGAGATTTGAATCTTAAGCAAAGACTATATTACTTTGCTAGGGCTGTGATAACAAAACACCACAAACTGGGTGTCTTACACAACAGAACTTCACTGTCACACAATTCTGAAATCAAAGTGATGACAGAGTTAGCTCCTTCTGAGGGTTGTGAGGGAGAGACTTGTTTCCTTCCTGACTCCTGGTTTCTGGTAGTTTGGTATTTCTTGGCTTCTGATGTGTCATTCTGATCTCTACTTTCATCTTCACATTTTTCACATGTACTGTGTATATGTGTGTATGTGTGTGTGTCTGTCTGTCTGTATACAAATTCCCCCTGTATATCAGAACATTGGCCATATTGGATTAGGGGTCCACCCTACTCCAGTGCCACCTTATCTTAACTACTTTATACCTGCAATGACCCTATTTCCAAATAAAGTCACATTCTGAGATTTGGGGAGTTAGAACTTCAACATATAAATTTTGGAGAACACAATTCAACCCATAGCAAAGACATAGAAGACAAAAGGAGGTTAGATAACCCTAGTAGACAATCTCTACTTTCCTGCTGTTGAAATCTCTAGAGCTCACCTGATTAGTATACTTTTTTTAAAAGTTCATGATTGTCATAGGTCATGCTTCCCCAAGAAACAAACTCCGAGTCTGAGATCTGCGTGTGAAAAGTTTATTGAGAAATTACAAAGATTTCCCATGTACAGTTATTTAAAGAACTCACAGACTCCACAGAGCATACTTATGTAAGACTTTCATTTAAAGGCAAAAGATACATTGCCATAAAAGAAAGTGAATGCAGGCAAGCACTGGGGTCAGAAAGATATCCAGATGCTAGCTCCCAAGGGCCCTTATATGTGCAAGGACTGTGCTTCATATCTGGTTTGAACCAAGATCTATGTGAGAAATCTTGGCTTTGGGAGAGCTCAAAGCAGAAGCTCCAATAAAATTTTTATGCCTCTCTGGTCATGCTGTCAAACCAGGCTGTTTAACCAGTTAAAACATTTGGAAACCATCAGTGTAAAAAGAAAGAAAGAAAAAAGAAAACCCTACACTTGGGCTTGGCAGGGAAGTTTTGGACTTTTAGAATCACAGAATGTGATAAATCCCACTGCCCCAGTCTTGGCGAAGAGTCAAAATCAGACATCCAAGTATCACTAGAGGTAAAGATAGACTTTTTCCACTAAGGCTACACAACAACTCCATCCTCTGCAAGATTGTTCTTGGGTTCTAAACATGTAAAGGAAATGAAGCAGATTGGGAAATGAAGCAGATTGGGAAGGAGGGGAGCTCAGGCTGTGATGAAGTTGCAACAGTCTTTAACCAATCCTGGGGAGAACTCTGGAGCTAGAACGGCCCATTGAGTTGTCCCAAATTGAGGCAAGGAGGCAGAAAGGAAAAGATATATTCCCCCATCAAGCTGTCATAGGATGAGAATTGAACATGGCTAAAGACAGCAGCCTTAGTCAAGGTCATGGCTCTGGGAAATCAGCTCTCTTTAGTGAAGTTCAATTCCTAGAGAGTTAGTTGAGAGCCATCAGCTTCCAAAGCACTCTGTAGCTGGGGAATGAGGGTCTCAGGACTGAAAAGTCAAGGGCCGGAGTATTACAGACATATAGCTCTTTCTCCAGTCTATATACTACTCCAGTGTCCTTCCAACAAGCACCTTTTTCACTTAAATTTTTAGAGCTGATTTGTGTTGCTTACCTTCAGTGAAATTTAAGTGATATGTAAAACCAGTTCCCAACTTTTTTCAATCTCTTCACTTTGGTTCTCTCCAGTGACATCATTGTCATGAACCCTACTTCCAATCTCCTGTAATCCACCCTACCACAAGCAACTCTATATTTAGTTTTATACTCCAAATTCTACCTACCATATTGTTGTGAACATCCTTAGTAAAATCTGGCCCTCTGGTGAGCAGAATGACGGTCCTCACGAGGCTACATTGCCAGGATTGGAGCATGAGAGAAATATTTGATATAAACTACCTAAAAATTAAGGGCAAGGATTAAGAAAACAACTACTTGAAGAGTCTTACTCCAGAAATATGGATAGTTATAAAAGTCTCAAAGTCCAGGAGCATAAGGAGCATGTGCCAACATTCAGAAAGTAGTCAGCACTATAAGGTCCCTCACGAGATAGCAGATTGCTAGCAGGTTTAGAGAGTAATAAAGGAAACCAGGATGCACAGTGCTCCAAGCCTCAGGCAGGTGACCAGTCAGGCAGCAAGCAGCATTTGTGTTCAGTGGAGACAGGCCTTGGCCTCTGAGTTCGTGTTTAAATATAATACTCTAGCGCAAGAGCAGGAAGACGACTGAGTTTATGGAAGGATGTCAAGCTCTTAGGCTGAGGTTTAGGGCAGAATTCTGGCATGGAACATAAAGGGTAACTAGACCAAATTTGAGAGTAAAGGTCAAGGCACGAACTCAATGTTAATGGGTTAAGCCAGCATGGTAGAGATGGAAGGAGCTGCGGCTTGGCAGCAACATACATATCTCATCACTGAGGAACTAGATTCAGTTCCAGAAGGAACTAGATTCTGGATATGGGCAGTGGAGGAGATGCAGCAACAATGCAAAACTATAGGTAAAACTCTAGTGTTTGCCCATGACAGCCCTGGTTTTGCTCGTTATTCTGGAGGAGTTCCACTCCATTTACCATGTGTCCTAGACAAAATGTTCAAGTTTGTATGACATATTATATGATCACCCTTCCAGGCATGCGATCTGCAGAATGGGAAGGCCAGTTAATAAGGAGGCTTAACTTTAACTGTCCCTGCCAGGGCAAGCTTAGCAGCTACAGTTGAGACACATGAGAGCAGAGGGAAGGCAGAACCAGCAGAGGTGCATAGACTGGCTGGATGATGCAAAAAAGGAAAAAGTGATCAAAGACCCCCTACCTAGGCAGAGAAGCAAACGCACTCTGATATCGTAACATAGCTTTCTTTCTATGTAAGTGTGTAGTGGGGGGTTTTTTTTTGTAACAATACCAATACTAATGCCTTAGTTAATTATATAATGCCTTCCCCACAGATCTGCAATTTCTTTCTACTCTTGAACTTTTTTGTTTTCTCATTGGCAATTGATCCTGTTGTTTCACAAATGAATCAGTGGGATTTGGCTTGGATTAGTTTAATTGAAACAACTATTATCACGGTGCAAAAAACAAAAATGTGGTGTATCCAGGTAATATAATGGAAATGATTGTGTAACTGTGGTGTGAAGAAGACATGCAATTGCATATAACTAAATCTCTACTAAAGCAAAATTATATAAATCGAGTAAAATTATGCATTTTACTAATTTGCTTTAATTCAAGTGAATTCTATAGCTTAAATTTAACATTCCCACTCCTGGGAATCCAAATTCTTTAGAGATTGAATATCTTAAATCCTTAGGCCAAGATAGAGCCTTTAATTGAAAAATAATCTTATTCTTTCTTTCTTGTGTTAAGGGGTAAAAAAATTAAAATCACTGTATTTTTTTTCCCTTCTACTCCTATGAGAGGTTTCCCCATTCATGACATAATTGAAAGTTTTCCAACCTAAAACACCTTTAAAGCAGGAACAAATCAAGGCTAAATAGAATCCCTCTCTAAGCTTTTTGGAGAACAGTTTCTATGAAGCTCTCAGAGGGCTCAAAGTAGGACAGTGTAGTAAGAAATGAGGCTAGAAATAAGGGCAGGGTACCAATGGGGAAAAAGGCTTAGCAAATAATTGCCTAAGAAAACACTCACCAAAAGTTAGAATCCGTATAACCAGGGTAGCCACCAACATTAATTTAGAATTTATTTGAGTTGATATATAAACAAATGACTAAAAAGAAATAAATTCTCTGAAGTATTCTTTCCTGTATTTAACTAGTTTCAAGGCAGTACAGCATAGTGGTTAAGAGTACAAACTTGAAAATCAGTGCACCTGGACCCAGCTCTTAGCTCGGTCTCCTACAATGTATGTGTTATAAATCCAGGTATATTATATAACCTTTAGTTTTCAGTTTCATCATCAGTAAAATGGGGCTGGCCATAATCGTATGCCACAGGGTTATGAGAATGTATCCAATTAATGTAGGCTCTAAAAATACTTAAAATTATTTTCTCAAGTCCTGTTTTTCATTCTGCCAGCTAAAATCAGAAGAAATTTTAATGCCTTCTCGTCTGGGAACTGGATATGTAAGGTTTCCCACTGACTGAAATGGTTTTGTTCATTCAGGTTTCTCTATATAATCAACTCTGGAACTCCTTTTCTACTCTCCTTAGTTCAAATAATTGTTGATTTTTCCACATGTGGGGCCATTTATCCATATAGTTTGGACAACAAATTTGCTTTAGAAGACTGGTGCTTCTGTTTCTAATGCGGTTTTAGACTCCAAAGCATATTCTTCATCCTGAGGCAGAGTCACATACCACATAGCTTGTAACAAATAAAATAATCCAAGCCATCTGTGAAGTATACTGTAGATAAAGTGATAGAAGAATGGATGTTGTTACTGCTTTAAGGCCTAAATTTTAGAACAGTGTCTCAGACAATTTTAACTCTTATGTACTTCTGGATTAGTGTAAATATATTGGAATTTCCATAAGTATGACTTGGAATATTGAAATGCATTGACTAACAGGACCACGTTAAGAGTAAGTTGGAGGTTTTGTAGTAAGCAACCTTCTCCCTTACCCATTTGTGTATAGGTGCACACAAAGATATCAGTTGTATATTTGTCCAGAAAGACACAATTACTTTACCAAAGGAAAGAATTTTTAGTAGCTTCTTTCACTACTCTGTTTCCTCATAGTAATAAAATGAGTATAAATTTGTTTATATTTGGTAGCTATAATGAGGATTAAATAAAACAATGCACTTACGGTATTTATAGCACAGTGACTGACATATGGCAAGTACAGAAGAAATGATAAATATCATCTGAGAAATCATTAGCTCTATTAGTATTTCAAAGTATACTTTAACACTTGGTAAGAAATTCGTAAAACTTATAATCCTAGAAATCAAGGAGTTAGAAAAATAAATTGTATATGTAAGCTACTGGTTAAATATCAGTGTATTTTATTCTAGGATTTTGAAATATTCCTTGTCTTTTGCCAAGGTTTTTTTTTCTTTTTAATCATCTTTCAAGTTCTATTCTAGTTTAGCAAAATTCAAAGCTGAGAAATAAAAACACATCCTAACAAGACTACGATATTAGAAAGAAAGTTTAACACCAAATATGTTCTTTAGTCTCTGTGAAATGTAATAGGACATTCCATCTTTTCTTCTAACCTGAATAACAATTTCTTTTGAAGTAATTTAAAATATATAGATATAAATATTATATATGTTTAATAAGAAAAGGCCAATAAGCAAGGGAAAAATTTAGAAATTACTGTGGTAATTATCTGCTTCAACCAGAACTGGTAATAAATGAGTTCTGTCACCAAAAACAACAATGAAACTGGAAAAAAAATACATAAAGCAACACTTTAAGCACTGAACATTATGCAGCACAAGGGCACAATCTCTGAAAGGAGGGAAACTCACAAGGCGAATCACATTTGCTCTCTGCCTAGAGATAATTTCCCAGTTTCCCAGCATAGGGAGCTTGGTAGCCCTCTTGGGATGAGGAGCCAAATCCAAGTTTGAGGCAGTGTAGGTTGCTGAAATCTGTGGGGCTGAGAGCTGAAGAGGTGGGAGCAGCATGGAGCTTGGGAGAGGGGGAAGGCTGAAGTTCACCTAGGCGTTCCCTATAAGTCTTTGGCTGAAGCCTGGTTTGAGCATGCACAGAACCAGACTCCATGAGGCTTACCAGAGAGTGAATGCTATAGGTCTGAGAGAGAAACAAATGCTAGAGATGAAACAGTACTGAGAAGTGACATTTCAGCCCAATTCCAACCCAGGCATCTAGTTGAAAACCAGAAAGACCATATTGGAGGCATAAAGATCACACCCTAGAGTATGAGCTATTCTAGACGTGGTCCTACAAAGCCTAAATAACAAAGCCTAAACTTCTTAAAAGAATTTCAGGGGATATAGTACTTGGATTTTGGTCCTGCCAATTTAGAGAGGCATGAAAAACACTGGTCTATTCACAGAACTGTCCTAACAAAGCATAAAACGAACCCAATACATGTGCATTGTGATCAGCCATTTATTGACCTACCTGCAAGAACAACAGTGAATATTCTTCAGAGGTAGATAGCTGAATCCAGAATCACTATGATGTATTACCCAAACATTCAGGGCATAACAAAAATTAGTGTATATGCAAAGTAACAGGACAATGTGGTCCATAGTCAAGAAATAAAACAAGTCAATAACTGACCCTAAAAAGGCTCAGATGTTGTATTTAGCAGACAATAATTTAAAGATGCTATTAAAAGTAATTTTAAATTTATAAAGGGAAATATGGTCATATTGAGTGAACAGATGAGGAATCTCAGCAGATAAATGGAAAATGAAGAACCAAATGAAATCAAAAAGTACAATAAATGAAATTTAAAATTACTGATGGGCTTAACAAAATATTAGAGGTAACAGAGGACAGGACTGGTAAACTTGAAGCTGGACCAAAAGAAATTATGCAAGCTGAAAAGCAGGCAAAAAATATCACATTCAAAACCTGGAAGATATAATGAAAGCTATACATACAGAGAAATGATAGCATTAAATGCATATATATATGCATTTAAATAACCATTAAATAAGCAAATAAGTATTAAAAATTGATTAGAAGCCACTTGATGAATTTATATATGTATGGTCAAAATAAACCTAAATGTCAGAGGGTATAATATAGATAAGAAAAGAAATTACCAAAATAGAAAATAAATGCCCACAAGGGGATCAATGAAGCCAAAATCTAGTTTTTTGAAAAAATTGAAAGGTATATTAATGTTTTTCACTACTTAATATTCTGCATATATCTAAAAGTTTTATGTATATAAGCATATATAAATATTCACATAATGAATATTTATCATGTGCATATAAAATAGGGATATATTATATGATATAGAAAATATTATGGATATATATTCATATTATTTGGCTTGTAATGATTAATGATAGTCATATTTTAATTTTGAATTATACTGTTCACAAGAAACTTTGTTCCATTTAACATATTGTACTTTCAATGTAATCAACACGTTCTGTTTTTGATTATGCTTGCCTAATAGAGTTTGCCTATTATGTTACTTTGAATTTTTGTGGGTGTATTTTGGAATATCTCAAGAACAACATGAAATTGAATTTGATTTTAAAAATCTAATTTTAGAATCTATTTGGTAAATCAAGTCCAATTTCATTTGTAACTTAAGGTGACATACCTTTACTTATGTTCATCTTTTATATCAATTTGTAAAATTACTTGTTGCTTATAATTTCTCTCATTTTATGTGAAGATTATTTTTCTTTTCCTTTTTAAAATTTTCTTCAGTGCTGTAGAGGATGTGCTCTAATTTTAATGTTTCTAAAATACAAAAAAGTTCTCAAAAGCATTTTAAAATTTTGATTGCCATCATCAAAAATATGTTGGAGTATTTTTTAATAAAGAAAATTTTACTTTCTTCCTAGTGACTCCCCCCACACACACACTGCTCAAGCTTTGATGATATTACCAGTATTTCTGGTACTAATTATAGGTATTACATATTTTCAAGTAACATAAATTTTCATTAAAGAGTAATTACTGTATTACATTTAATTTTAAACCTAGATTTATAATCTAATCATTTCAGTCTTTAATTGCTTCTAGTACTTATTACTATTTTCAACTTCCAGTCAATGTCATTGCTGTGTTCCTTGGTAGAAAGCATTTCACTATTTGAAGCTAATATCTCTAAATTAGCAAAGCTCAAAATTGAAGGGCAGGAAGCAAAAAAAATCTGCAAGTGTGTTTTAAGGGTTTAATAAGGAAAGACTCCACTTCCACTCCTTGATTACTGGATTCTCATATTATGCTTTGAGTGCAACAGCCCGATTGGTCTTTGTTTCTGAATATATACTATATCCTGTAAGGTCAATCTCCCACAGTGCCAAGTTGCCATTCCCCCACTAATGCGATAGCTTGATGTTTGGGAGACAGTTTCCCAAACTATCCAGTCAGCTGTTTTTGGGTGAAGGGCTTATGCTAATACCGGTGAATTCCACATACATGAGTCATTGCTACCTGCATTTTGCTATAAAATGAGTTGGTCAGCATCAAAGTTGCTCATCCATGGTATTGAATAAGGCAGTCATAAGCCCATGGACAATGGTGCTTGTAGAAACTTTTTGGGGAAAAACATCCCTATTTAAAATAAGTATATTCTAATTAGGACAAGTCTCTGCCTTAGCTAATATAGAAAGAGTACAGTGTACTCAACCTGCAACCAGATGTCTGACTCATCTCTCTTGGGAGGATCGAGATGGCTTTCTGAGAAGTCCAGATCCTGGCCAAAATATTATGTGTGTGATATTTCAGGCCCAAACCAGTGACAATTACAAAGCCTTTATCTCGCAGGCCTCTTGGGGGATGTTGCCGTCTCCACACCAGGTTGGTACACAGCCAGTGCGTTACAGTTTTCGGGAGGGAGTTTCAGTCAAGGGAACTCGTGTGCAGGAGTTTCAGGCTCACGTGCATGTCTGCACAGGGGCCACCGTTCAGAGTCCTCCTTCTTGGAGAGCTGGGGTTGGGGGTTGATGGTCTTAACTAAGGCACTTTTAGTACTAAATTCAAGATCAAAAATACAACAAACCAATTCCATTCTAACACGATACCAAGTATTATATTAGAGTTCAGTCATGAACATGGAAACCACACTAGTTATTTTAACTGAAAGAATTTAATATAGAAAAGCAGTTAGGCGCTGGGGGACTAAATAAGAAAAGGAGAACACTGAGGCAAACTGAGTTAGTAACTGCAGGAAACAGCAACCAACCCTAAGCTAGAAGAACAAAAGAAAGATGTCAGTGATGTCTGAACCTGCTGAGCGAGGACCCTGACGCCTGGGGAGACCGCATTCCCGACTGCAGGCAATGCTCCATTTGCTCAGAGGAGAGATACCACCGAAGTTGGGATTCAGACCTTTGAGGAAGGGTCCCCAGATAGCACAATGAGGCTGATGTGGGAGTGTGAAAAGAAGCTGGAAACTGGAACCAATGGCACTTTCTGAGGTGAAGAAATTTTCTGAGGCATGCTAACAGGAACAAAATGCAAACAGGAAGAAGCAAGTCCTTTCTCTGTGCTCTGGCTCCCAATATCTCTCTAGCACCTCCTATTGGTATCATAGTCCAGGAAGCCACCTGGCAAAGAAGAAAGGTAGTTTGCAGAGTCCCAGCCCCAGCAGATCACAGGAAGTTGGGTTTAAAGCTGAGAGAATTGGCACAACATGTCTTCATAATTGTTAGGCTTTTAATTTTGATTCTCTTGGTCAATTGGAATGAATCTCCATATAATTTCAATACTGTATGCTTGCATTTTTATTGTGCATTTGAAATCTGAGAATATTATTCTCTTACCTTTGCTAATAAATGACAACTTATTATTTACAAAAATCTTGGGTTACAATTGTTTTTATACTCAAAATTCTTTAGATATTATTTCATAATATTCAGGAATTTAATGTTGCAGAGGAGAGGCTGAATGATACATTGTTTTGTTTCTTCAAAGGTAATCTGTGAATTATCATTGAATTATGACTGAATTATTTTTATTCTTAATGATCAAAACATTAAGATACATCTAGGTGTCTCTGTATTCTCTTGATATGGAATACAGTGACTCTCTTTCAACCTGTATCATGGTCTGTCTTTGTCCTGGAGATTTATTCTCATATATTATTATTTATTAATGCATCTTTTTCATTAGTTTCTACTTCAGACATATATTATAAATATATTGGCTTTCCAATCTTGCTCTTAGATATGTATTATTTTATTTCGTATTATTTCATGTGCTTTTCCTTTTCCTTTGATAACTGGGAGAGCTGCTCAAATGAATCGTTTATATCACAGATTAAATTTTCTGCAGTATCACTTTTGCTCAGTAGCTCTATTGCATTTTAAATTTCTTGCAATTCTTCCTTATCACATTTTATCTTTCCCTTTCATCCTGTTGCCTTTAAATATTATTCAGTTTTTTAATGAATCCCAACTCCTATTTATAAATGTCATGGTTCCTTGCAATTTATTGCAGATGCTGAACATTTTTCTGAAATTTTCTTCTGGACCATTTATTAGATAATTTTCAGAGATATTTTCTGCTCTTAAGTCTTACAAATGCCATTCTCATGACCTCTTTCCTCAGTTCATAGCCCTGATACTGGTATTTTTTTCTTTTAAAATATTTCCCAAAGTGGTGTACTATATTCAAATTAATTACCTCCCACAGATATAAACATGAATTGTTTTGTGTCTTGTTTTCTTTTGTGACAAATACCTTCTCTAAGCTACATCTCAAGGGCAAATTTGTGTGCTCAGTTCCCAGTCTAATTTTCAGTTTCCAAAAAGATTTCAAACCGTTGTCCTCTGGGACAAAATCTTTTAGTATCCCTCCTTACTGGTTTCTGTCATCCTGAAAATAAGGTGTGCATAAACACTTAGCATTTCTGACATGTTCTTTCAGAGTTATTCGTATTTCTTCTGCCATCTTTGCAGGTTTATTTATGGCAATTATTCCTTCTTTAATCTAGTGTCTCATCCTCTTACCTACTTCCACACCTGTCCAGGTGTTTTCATGGATTTTCTTTCTCTCTCTTCCTTTCTCTCGCAGTAAAATGTTTTGTCAGTATGAGTACTAATTCTGGCTGCCTTTTTCTCAATTATCCAGAACTTTCCCAGTTATCCAGTTAATATATTTCCTGACATTTTGAATCTGTATATAGATACACTTTCTATTTTTTTTAAAATTGCTTCATAGTATGAAGCCAAGGATATCAACTTAAGAATGATTGATTGTGTTTTTCTCAATCCAACTTCATGTGTGTTTGACCCAAGATTCCTTAGAAATCAAAGCTTGATGCGAGGATTATTTAGACTGCATGAACCCGGGACAGCAAGAGTGGGGTATAAGGCAAGTGGGGTGGGGAAGGATGTAAAGCAGTGCAAAGTGATGCATTACCACCTTGACTGCCGCATTACCCCAGGGGTGCCTCTGCAGGTATCTCTGCTGGGTGTGTTGAAAGTCTCAGGAAAACTATCAGAGAAACATCTTTGAAGCAGTCCCTGTGATAGAAGGGAAAGGTGGGCACTTATTGGCATGCCTTTTCCCCCTTCTCTTGCTTCCCAGTGAATAAAGTTTACTCATGGGCGAGTTAACTCTATCACACTTTCAGGTTGCATCATCTGGATCCTTCGGTAGCTGTTCAGAATGCCAGATCCTATGTCCTAAAATGTCTATTTTATTTGGGTCCAAGATTGGCAGGGGAAACCAAAAGTCTGGGTTTGTAAGACTGGCTAGCCTGGTTGCACAGAAGTGGCTAAGAGGGAGGGCCTAACACTGTCAAGGCCAACAACTTGCTGGCTGCTCCAGGTGAAATCAAAGTGGTCCAGAAAAAGCAAGCTCCAGGGCAATCTGGGGTAATTAATACAATTTGCTTGGCATAGTGTGTCTTACAATTAGTCATAGATTTCTACAGATTCTTGCATTAGAGAACCAACCAGATTTGATTTATCAGTGTTGTTATTACTTGTTGGCAACTGAGCCCACATTTTTATAGTGGGAGTTTTTTAGTGGAAGCCTGGTGGGAAGTTGATACTGAGTGCTGATGGCCAAATGTGAGGGTAACCTGTGAGACTGGCATGAATACTTAAGAGAAAAGTAAGTTTCATCTCTCTACCTACTTTAATATGTATCATAATTATCATTATGTCAATTTGTAAAATTATTCTAGCTGATTTATTTTTAATGAAAGGTGAATTCTAATTTATTAGTTGACATTGTTTAATTCCTTGTTCAAATTAAAAGAATTCATTCTCTGCTGGAATGTCCAATATTTGACATGTCATATTTTCTGTTTATATTTTCTTTTGAAGGAGTTGGCTGATTTTGATGAAATACAGACAGCTAATAAGAGATATCAAGGTAAACTATAAAATTATTTTGTGGTTATTATGGCTGCTTTCTTGAAAAAATGAATGGCAAACTTTCACATAATGCATCATCTATGAATTGTACAAATCATGATTTGAAATTCAAAGAACTAGATAAACTAAAATATGTCCTTTGTTAAAATATTTTAATATATAATAGTAACAAGTTACTATCATTTGGATGAATATCAATCAAGAAAAATAATTATATAATTTTCTTTCTTTACTGATTGTATGTCATCTGACACCATGAAAAGCAGTGGAACTAATCTACCAAGAATAGGAAAATGGTTCTGAGTTAGTTTTCTAGCGATTAGAAAGCAAATTTTGAAAATTAAGTTTTATGCTATGATCACACCTGCAATCATTTGAAGCATGTATTTATAATCTAAAGAAATTATAGGTTTCTTTGTTCAGTATTTCAATGAAACAAAATAAACCTAGATATATGCACTCTGTCCCAAAACATATAAATGGACCAGTTCTTCTCTGGATTTAAGGCAATAAAGGTAATGTATTACTTAGAAAAATATGTTTCTTAAAGAAAAATATGAAATAAAAATAAACTTTCCCCTAACCTTGCTTTAATTTAGGTAGTTAGAGGGTAAAAAAGGAAAGAATGTAAAGGATGGAAGAAGAGTGGAGAAATTATGGCCAAGGGGAAGAGGAAAATGAATAGTGAAAGGAAAGATAATTGAGGAAGGTACACTAAATTCATCTATCAGGTGTTGGAAATCAGTATTAAAAATTTAAAGCACCCAAACCAGAACATCATTACCAACTTCAAACAAAGAGAAGCACTTTACTGCATTGTTTTTAATTTTTTAAAAGTCAAGATATTCAACATGCATTTTTCCCAAATACTCAGTTATTCACATTTTAATGATCATCAAGTTAAGTAACATATAAATCCTAAGTTTCTGGACAACTGTATTTTTCATTATAAACAAAATCATTTTTTACCAAAGATGTTTATACCTAAGCAATATAATATCCACCTAAGCAAAGTTCTACTGTGTGAGACAGAATATATGAAGAAGTTATGCAGTATATTTCATTTCAGAATCTGACTGTACAATGTGACCTTTAGTGAATGTTGGCATTATGTACAGATATTTTGATATCTCAATTGTGTGAAAACATTTCTTAACAAATTGAAAGCAGTGACCTGTCTCTAGCCTAATAAATATATATAAATATATATGTGCTCTAGTTATATATACATGTATGTATTTTACAGATATATATAATCTATAAAATATAGAGTAGAAGCTTTCAGGTGGCTAAGGGGAGAAGGTGGAAGAAGGGTCCAAATAATGTTAGAGTAGCTTCACTGAAAAGCAATGCATGAGTGAAGTCATAAACTATTCTCATTCTGTAATGAAGAATTTTAATAGACAAGATAAAAATAATCACTTCATTTCTTAAATTTGGATTGTTCTTTAAAATGTGCTTTAGCTGCACTTCATTTCATACACCTGAGTGGTCACAAATTCCTTCATGTAGCAATATTTGCCTTCTAGCATCAGCTTTTAGGAAATCTACCAGGACAACTCACATGAAAAATGTATATTCCTACAAAGAAAAAAATCTTTTTAACCAAATGACTTGTTTCACTTGTTTAAAAAAAAAAAAACTAACAGGTTTTTCAATTTTTTTTTAATAACTCTGGTAGTAGAAAAAAGGTTTTCAGTTACTCGACACATAACAACTTATACTGCGATTCTCTCAGGCAATGCATTCGTATTTTGTGTCCTTTAACAGCGCAGGTCACTTGGAGACAAAAGCAAGAAGAATTTGTTTCACTTGAGCTATTCCCTTTTAACATATGCTTTCCAGCTGACTAAAGTTATCTTTAAAACTGTAACAGTCAAAAGGGCATCAGCCATAACCATCAAAATTGTTATGGACTTTTTTTAGTGTTATCATCTTCAATAAAGGGATGAGAAGTTTGTTCTAATTTGTTCATTAATGTTCTAGCGTTCATAGTTTCCCATGTACATATACAGCCCTATAATTACCTACAAATTAACCATATTAAAAGATACCTGATTTTAAAATATCATGTTCAAAAACTACCTCCTATGAAATATGACCACTGGAGAAAAAAGAATTCTTATGTTACCATTCTAAATAAGAATATCTCATTGGCCTTGCTGTTAAAAGAACAATAGAAGACTAATTAGCTCAACTATGTATTAGTCCCAGCGAGGGAACCCCAAAGCCCACAGTAATTTTGACACAGATGTATGCCACATGATACCTTTATTATATGTTAATGATATTTGACCAGGAAACATAATAAAAACTTTTTTTAAAGAACTCAATTAGAACAATTCCATCATAATAAAAAGAAAAGCTTTATGTTTACTATAAGTTCTTTTAACATTTTTAATAATTTAATTATGTTCTGTGTGTCTCTATTTTATAGATCAATCTAATGTACTTTTCACTTTTCCTATTTTAACATCTCTAAATGTCTATAATATGTTAAAGGATATAGAACTGTACACAATCAGCTAACAAAATATTCAGGCTTTTATTAGTCTTTTTCTCATGATTGTTGTAGCATTAAACAGGGTACATCATACCTTCTCTTCCCAAGAATTATTTAATCTATAAGGCAGAAGGGGATCTTTGGTTGTTGGTGATGGAAGGTGGTTTTAACCAACATCAGGAAGATAGCTTAGAAATTTTTAAATATGCATGTTGGTTCACAGATGTTGCAGATTATCTGATGAGATCTTATGGTCTTTTCTATGTTTGTTTGTTTGTTTTTCCTACTCTGCTAGACTGAAATTCGATGAGGTCAGACTCACCTGCAGCCTTGGGGCCACAAGTGGCCTTCTGGATCCTTGAATGTGGCCTTTTGACTGAATCCAAATTTTATAGAACAAATTCTGTTATTAAAAGGGGTGCAGCAGAGAAAGATGAAGCTTTTCTTACCTCCTTTGGTGCTTAAGAACAATCTTGAAATCAGAAAGCCACAGGTTCTCCACTCCTGATTGGTCAATATTTATTGAATATGTGTATTATTGAGTAAAAGAAGATATTAATGCTAAAATTCTAGATTGTGAGGAGCTAGAAAGCAAGTATTTATTTTAAGACATTTTTCTTGTATGTCATTTACCTTGATGCCTTGCACAATTAAACATCAAATAAAAATTATGTGCTGTTGCTCATGGAAAACCATGATTGTTATAAAGCATTATTATTCGTGTGTCAGCTTTACTTTGGAATCACCTGGGGAGTTTTGAAAAATACCGTTGCCTGGGTCCCACTCCCAGTGATCCAGTGATTCTGTTATAATTATTCTGGAGTGTGGCCTGGGTATTGGGTTTTTTTAAATCTCTTAAAGAGGTTCTAACGTGCAACTAAGATTGCAAACCACAGCTATGTATGATGATGTAATAATGACTAGGATAAAGAAGGGAAATTACAGGACACCTTATAATCTTCATTTATGAATATAAAAAAAGAGTTTTCTTTTTTTTAGACAAATTTATTGAAGTATAATTTACATTCCATGCCATTACTCCATTTTAAGTGAACACTTAAATGATTATTAGTAAATTTACCAAGTTGTACAGCTATTCACATAAATCAGTTTTAGATTTCCTTCCCCCTATTAAGAGTTTTCTTTTTAAAGCCAATTTTATGTAATATAACAAATCCATTCCATTTCTGATTGACATACCAGCACACATACATAGAAATACATCCATCCTTAAACACCTTTCTTTGTTCTTTTCCTTATATTTCAAAGAGAAAAAAAAGTATAAAAACAAAGACTTATCAAAAGAACTACATTTGTCCTCCTTCTTAAATATTAACAACATAATTATGTGTGAAGTTAAAAAGCTTAGGGAAGAGAGAAGACAGTGAGCGGGGGGTACTGATTCTAAACCTACAGTCTCAAATGACCTATTTCCAACAGCATGAAAAATCAGAAGACACAAACATGTTTCTGTGCTTTTCTACTCAATTGTTTGCTTGCTAGTCTAACCCTTCTAACTCTCAGTTTTAAAAATTATTCAACTCCTCCTATTGGTTCATTCAAAAACTCTGGAGCCAATCTTGTTACAAATCAAGAATTACTTAATAAGCCTGATCCTATAACTCAGAAGCTCACTCCTGTGCTATTCCAATCTGCCTTTGGGCTCTGGTTCCTGTAAGTGGATTCTTACCTTATCCCCACATGTGTTAAGACTTTTACCTGATTATGCACCAGTTGTTTGAGCCAGGGTTCTTGCTTGGTGCCTCCCACATCTCAGGAATTAGAATATTGTTCTTTCTACTCTCCAGAGGCTCTAATTTGTATAAGAAAAAGTATAGCTTTGGGACCAAGATTACTAAGCAGAATTACCTGCTAGAAACGGGTGCACTTCTGTAAAACTCAACAAATTCACTGAGTATGCTAGGTTTGGAAGCTATGTTTTCCAAACTAAAAATTGGGATACAACTTGAAAGTGTCTAGCAGTAGGAGAAGGTATTTGAGGCCAAATTCACTAAATCTAGTGGTAGCTAAAACAGGTTTTCCTAACCTAGTCTTTTCGATCATTTATGTATTAATAGTAGCCCTTGAGGGGTTTTTTGTTCCAAATGCTGGAATTTTTATTGCATCTCAAAACAGGAAAGAGTGATTTAATTCTGATGCCAGAAATATTTAGGAAAAAAAAAAAACTATGGAAACTCTTCAGGAAAAGGGCAATAGTTCAAACACAGCATTTAATCTATAATCTTTCCATTTATTGACTGTGTGAAAATGAGAAAAAATTTTCTTTACATAATTGTTTTGTCATCTGTAAATTTATAAGAATAATTCCTATTTGGCAGCATTGTTATAAGAATTAAATTAGATGGTATGCCCAGAATGGTGCCCAGAAAGGTAGATACTAAGTAAAATGTAGTTACTATCATAATAATTAATATTGTTGCTAACAATAGATATTACCTTCCATGCATTTTCAAAAGTGCATAAAAACTTTTTGTTTCATTTTATAAAGAACCTTATCTGTGAAGTCTAAAATTGACCACCAGCAGTTAAGTGTTATTGGAAATGCAGATGACCACTTTTGCAACTAATCCACTCACAAGATAATGCCTCAGCTAGAAATGTAACAGGAAACATAAGTTTCTGAAAAAGAAAGGAGAGCTAACATGAAGATGTTTTCATCTATTTTAAACTAATTTTTTAAATACTTACATTCCACAGCAGGAATGTTTCCATTCCAATAGCTCCTCATATTCAGCTATCAGCCAGGTTAAGAATTTAGTGCATAGTTATTATGACAAGATTTTTGACAACAGCAATCAGCTATTGTTAGTAAGTGAAAGTTGAAAAGATCGAATTGGTCAAATAAAAGCACTTTCTGCTGGGAATGCAATTGAGAAAAGCAACAGTCAAAACACTGCCAAGGTGATTCATGATGTCGGAATGTTATCTGGATTGGGTCAGAGAATAATCTCCAGCGGTGTCATGCTTTAAAGCTCAACTTCAAATTTAAATTCTGATAATCTAAGATCTATCCAAAAGTCCACAAGCATGTTCATAGCAAAGACCGTAAAATGTTATTGAATGTTTATCATTTATAAAAGGGAATATGGCAAAGCTGAATAATGGTTCTGCTTTAAAATCTCTATTGTCAAGGATAAATAAGTTATATAAATATATATTATAAAACAGGTTTTTTTGGTTTTACTTTTGATATTATGAAGTTTTTAGTGTGGTTTTGTTTGCTTATATTTGGCAGTCCCAAGATCTTACTGAAAGTAATTGTCTTGTGATACAAGTGGGTGATTTATTTGGGCCTATAGTAAAGTTACTAATATATAATGTAGCAATAGCATTTAGAGAAATCAGAAAATCCAGTAGCTATTAAAAGAAGATTGTCAAGTAGCTAAGGTCCTTCGATTACAGAAGATACTGCTTACAGGGCCCATGCTAAGAGGAGAAGAAACAGGGTGCATTAGAAAACGGTTTCTTTATTTAAATCTGTCAGGTTAGTATGATTAATGGATAGCTTATGATTTTGAGAAAGATTAGTTTAGAAAATCAGAAAAGCTGCCTCTAAGTGTTTTCTATCAGGCTGCCCTAAACTATTAGAACTGACCAACACCATTCATTAATTTATTCATCCAGTAAATGTGTATTAAATGCTTTCTATTATAAGTAACATACCCATGAGTGGAAAATCAAGAGAGAGATCATATAGGTAGATGACTTATCTGCTAAAGAAGGATTATAGATCGCCGGTTAGAACTGTGGCCAGAAATAACCTTTCTACCCTTTTTCCTCAATATTTGACCTTGGTCTTTCCATTCAGTAGGTAAGTAGGATTTGCAAAGTGGACACCAAACCCAGCTGCAACATAAAGGGTCCTAGCCCTCATGGAGCTGAGGTAACTGGGATACAGAAAGATAGGTTTCTTGATTAGCCTCTTGAAGGCAGGCCCTTGGTCCTAACCTAGATGTTAATTTCTTCATGAATCTATAAAGAGTAGGAGAAGCCATGCATAGGCTAGACAGATAGATCCAAAACTAAACTAAACCAAACCAAAAGGGCTAGGACAGGCTTGTTCCTGGCTATGTATCACTCCATCTTCTTTATGGACCCGTGAGGGGTTAAACATGTTCTTATTAATACTGCCTCCTCTTGGTAGGTGAAGAGGAATCTCTTTCCTTTCTGTGGAAATGTAAGGAGCAGGTTTATAACCATTTCTTAACAGTATTTTAGCTGGGTGTGAAAGATGTGCAGAAGTATACCAAGAATATGACAAAGAGAAGAGTTGGTAGATATTCGAAGTAGGAAACTAAGCCTGCCAAGATTGGAACTTAGGATGTGAAGAGAGATGGGATAAGAAGGGGAGGAAGGCAAGGGCTATGAGGACAAAAAAGTAAGCAGCAACCCTCAAATTCCCAGTCCATCACCCCAGAGATTCTGATTCAGTGTGCTGAGATAGTGGAGTGTGAGGGTTAATTTTAGGTGTCAACTTGACTGGCTTAATGAATACACAGATAAGAGGTAAAGCATTATTTCTTGGTATGTCTATGAGGGCAATTCTTGAAGAGATCAGCATTTGAATCTGTGGACTGATTAAGAAAGATCTCACCAGTGTAAGTGGGCATCATTCATTCCATTGAGAGCCCAGCTAAAACAAAAAGGCAGAGGGAAGGTGAATTCTCTCTCTATTCTGAAGCTGGTACATGCATCTTCTCCTGTCCTTAGACATTAGAACTCCAGGTTCTCAAGCCTTTGGACACAGAATGAATTATACCACTAGCCTCTCTGGTTCTTCAGCTTGCAGACAGCATACCATGGGACTTCTTGGCCCATGTAATCATGTGAGTCAATTCCCACAATAAACCCCTTCTTTATATCTATATATTATATTCTGTATATATCCTATTGGGTCTGTTTCTCTGAAGAACCCTAACTAATATACACAGCCATGGGCATTTAATTGGTTTTTTTTAAAACAATGACCTAACTGATTCTGACACAGGTAGTTGTAAACCCCAAGTTGAGATACTCTGTTCTAGGTGATGAGATTTTACAGAACTTAATGCAAGGATTAAAGTGGGAGAGAAAAGAAGGGAAATACCAAAGATGAGGGTTCTAGCACAGAGAGTGGGGCTATAAACCTAGACCAGAAATATATCCTGAGAAAACTTCAAATTATAAAGTAAAAGATTCGGTTTAAGTTTAGAGTTGTCTACTCAATCCTGGAAAAAAATCAGAATTCAGTTATGTTGTAATTTATAAATACTAAGAATGAGTAGATAGATAATTCACCTGGGCTCATTAATTCATTGCAGAAAAGCTTATTAAACCAGGCAGTATGAGGGGTGCCTATTCTTACCTTCAGCAAAAAATGTCCAAGATGACATTTGGCCTTTCTGTCAAATGGGGTCATCTGTTGGTCTTTGGGTCACCAAGTCTGAAGATAACCAACAGTTACTTAGCTGAGTATTCGTGGGAGTAAGTATATGTCTTTCTCACCTTGTTTCTAATAGGACATTATTGTACCCATCACTGCTTCACCAAGGTTCTAGGACCAAACACTGGTGTTGAGTCCCTCAATTTATAAGGTATATCTACCCAGAGGGGACCTGCTTTCTTCTTAGCTCAAAGGCCCATCTGGCCCAGAGATGGCACCAGCACAAGTCTCATCAAGGTGAGCCTTGATTTGTGGAAGGCTTAATTCATTCCAGATCCTATCATACACTAAAGTAGTTACATCCACTCTAAATTACTTTCATCTAGTCTTCAGCATCAGTCTCTGTTAGATCCAAAAATTTGGAGATAAGGAAAAGCATTTTCTTATTTCTTGCTACAAATAAGTAAAATATAATTCTCTTCTTATAGGAGTTTACAATCTAGAAGCTCAGAAAACACATACACAAATAACTAATCAGAACAGTGAAATAAAAGAAGCACAAAGTCCTTCACGAGGTTGGAGAGGGAGATTTCTTCTGATTAAAGAAACCTAAGTCTTCCAAGAGATACTACTATTTAAGCAGCTGTTTAGATGTGGAAAGAATTTTAACAGCAGATGGGAGAGCACTGTGTGCAGAACAAACTCAGCCCAGAGGCAAGATAGTCAGCAAGCATGGAGGCACAGGGAAACCATCGTACTTTCAGGGAGAGTGCATGTAATTCAAAGAGGATGAGTGAAAGCAGTGAGAAATAATACTGTAAAGATGTAATCAAAAGAGAAGATCTACAGGACTTCACACAATCTAGACCTGTGATTTGAATCCATGTAGCCCAGAACCAGCTGCATGATCACTCTGGCCTCTTCTGCAGGAAGAGCTCCACATTTATCTGTTATTGGTACCAGTCTCAGAAGCTAAAAAGAAAAAAAAAAATGAAGTCCATTCTAATCTGACTTCATTTTTCAGATGGGAAACTGATGCCAAAAAAGATACAAGAGGCCCAGCCAGCATCACATAACTAGTCAATGGCAGACCAGAACTAGAACCCAGGTTTTAGCTCTTTTCACTTCCTGGCAGCGTCTCATGCTGGGATGCTAATAATCTCAGGTACATAGGACAGGGCATGATAAAATAAGTTGAGCTACAGAGTTACATGGCACATTTCCTGGAACACGGCTTTATATTTTTTCTATTGAAACAAAACATATAAGTTTTCATGATAAAAGTATAATTGGTTATATTAGGTATCCCAGATTCTTAGGATATATCATGACTCTTGCTGGCAATAGAGGTATTTAGATGGAACATTTTAAGAGGCACTTTATTATAATGAGGCTGGAAAAATAAGTTGTTGCCAAATTTTGCAGGTCCTTAAACATCACGCTCAGGAGTTGGATTCAATTCAGTAGGCAATGCATAACTATTAAACGTTTAAAACTGTGAAATAAAATTATTGGATCTAATTTATGTTTTAATTGCCTTACTTTAATGTCCCTGTTGCTTATTTCTTTTAAGTAAGGTCTGAGCTTTCTCTTTGCCTATGTGTTGTTGTCCACCTGGAGCCAAAGAGTTTAGATAGCTGGGTTTAAGGGTTGGTTGCTTTGTTTTGTTTTTTTTGTTTATATTCCCTTTTTGTTTTTCCTAATTTATAGGTTCTTTGAACTTCTTTCAGATTCTGTCTGAGAAGAGGCTTAAGAGTAGCACAGCAGCTCCAAAGATTTCTTTCTGCTAAGTGTGAGAAACTAAAAACATGCAATGGCTGAGGGAGATGCTCCTGTTAAACGAAGCTTTTTAAGATTCCAGCTTCTGTATTAGGGGAGGTTTACAGAGTCAAGAGAAGAGTTCCTGAGAACACACGATCCTGACTTGCCTTGGAAAGTTTGATCACGGTATACGCTGCAGCTGCAATTGCACTGCCCAGCACAGTGTACGAGCTTTGGAATTTAAATTTAGAGATCTTTCAGCAGCTATGTCTGGGGAAAGTTCCAAATCAATAATCTGATTTCTTTTAAAGACTAGACAAAAATTTACAAAATATCAGCCAGTTTTTTCTTTATAAGTTGAAGGCAAAAATGCACGCTAGCTCGAAGAAGCCAAGCAAAATTCAATTCCCTAATTACAATGAACCAGTCCCTTAGCCTCCTGGATGAGGTACTTTGTATATTTTCTCAGGAAACAAGGGGTCTGATCAAGAAACTCTAGCTAGAATTGAAACTGATGTGTCTTAATTTTAAAAAAATTTTTACACTATTTTAATACATCACTATAAATAGGACTTTCAACAGGTCTAAGTAACTTTTATTGTTAAGTTGATGTTTACTTCAAAAATAATGTTATTGTATGATTGAAGAAATATAACTTACCATATGGAAATCCAAGGGTGCTTTTACTCCCATAAATAAATTGTTTCTTAAAAAGTAGAGTTTAATGCCAGTTTCATGTAGGGTGATCTGTTGCATTAGTCAGGATGACTTTCAACCAATGGATTTTTTTTAACTTTATTTAAAAAAATCTCAATTCCTTCTATTTTCCAAATGTCATATATTTTGTGGTGCCTTTTTTTTTTTTTTCCAGACAGAGTCTCGCTCTGTTGCCCCAGCTAGAGTTCCGTGGCATCAGCCTAACTCACAGCAACCTCAAACTTCTGGGCTCAAGCAATCCTTCTGCCTCAGCCTCCTGAGTAGCTGGGACTACAGGCATGTGCCACCATGCCCGGCTTATTTTTTTCTATATATTTTTAGTTGGCCAATTAATTTCTTTCTATTTTTAGCAGAGACAGGGTATCGCTCTTGCTCAGGCTGGTTTCGAACTCCTGACCTTGAGCGATTCACCCGCCTCGGCCTCCCAAAGTGCTAGGATTACAGGCGTGAACCACCACGTCCGGCCCGGTGCTTTCTTATTAATGCTATTGTTTTAAAACGAGGCCCAGAGACTCCTGATCTCAGCAAACAATCTTGGAATATACTTTTGCTTTGGGGCAAGTACAACTTAATACTCATAACTCTTGGAATTGCAGAAGCAGAAAGTGAAAAGAATCATTGTGATTCCCAAGCTTTAGGTATTGGGGTTAAATAGCCGATGTGAACAATTTATCAGAGGATTGGCAATATTATTAAAGTATTGTGTAAAGCCAGGATCACTCTGACTTTCAAAAATCTAGGGAAAGGAAAGAAAAGTCTAGTACTGGTTAATGTTTCAATAAAGTATGGCTAAGAAGAAAATGCCTTGTACCGAGGGATCTCAGTGGACTAATTTTGAGAAAAACAATAAAGCAAAGACAAAGCAGTAAAATAAAAATACATCCCAGTGATGACACTTGAAATCTGAATATCAGTTAAGGCAATTTTGAAATAACACAGAATTAAGTAATTTTATGAAAAGTTTAAATTGTTACAGAACCAAGTAAGGTACCTGTGTGTGCTAGTAGTTCTGCTCACATGGTGCTAGTGCTCTCTACTCACGATGTTCACCAAAATAATTCCGTATACTAATGAATATTCACAGTTAATTTTTCTGTTTCATGAAATTATCATTATGTAGTATACATCACAGTGCATAAACATAAGCAAGAACTGCAAAGAATTCTTAGATTTTTAGAGATATGTGTAAATTTTTTTCTGGAGAAGCCCAACATCAGCTCTTTCAAGTAAGAATGTTTCATTGCAAATCAAGAAATATCAAATGATGTAACATATATGCATTTCTGCCTATTCATTTATTTTTATATTTCTGTTATTATCTCACCCAATGCCCATGTACCATTTTATATATACTTATTTAATAAATACGATCATGCACCATTTGTTAATTCCTATATTGAGAATGAGACAAATAAATATATTGGTTATGATGGAAAACAGAATACTGAAATGGATGTATCAGTATTAGGAGAAAAAAGGTAACTTTAAAATTCCTAAAAATATCCCTTGATACTATAAATCCCGACCCAAGTTGGAGAAATTTGGACTGAGAATGAATAAGCAGACTTAGTACCAGTCTTTAAATTTAAGTTCAGAGGAAAAATTTAAAATGTCCCAGATAGAAAGAGAAGTACAAATGAGAGAATTTAATCATATTCTACATGAGCATTTAGAACATCTAACAGAGTTACATAAAGCATGCAAAAAACACTAGAAATAGATGTCATGACAACTATAAAAATAGTCTATACAGGAAAAATAATAGGAAAGAATAAGCAAAAGAAAAATGTGTCCTGGAAAGAAATAATCTAAGATGAGAAGAAAATTCCCCAAAAGGATTTAA
Organism: Lepilemur ruficaudatus; assembly: GCA_963574885.1. NCBI lineage: Eukaryota > Metazoa > Chordata > Mammalia > Primates > Lepilemuridae > Lepilemur > Lepilemur ruficaudatus. The sequence goes on from CAUYRT010061129.1 coordinate 67,205, forward strand.
TTTTCTCTTCTATAGGAGATGATAATAAGACCATTAATTTTATAAAATAGGGAGCAAGAAAAAATTTAAGAAAAAATATAATAAAACAACAAAATTAGATGGTAGCTAAATAACAGAACTAAGGCAGCAACTTAGGAGCAAAAGCCACCATCATAGAATTAGCAAATAAGTTAGACAAAGCTCTATACAACAGGAGACATAATAGCTGCAATAAAAAATATGAAACTACTCAGGAAAGGGTATAATTATGGTGACTATACAAGGGAAAAGATATTGAGATTAGAGTGATTAGGAGGAGATAATACATAGAGACAACAGGTGAAAAATGATACAACAAAAGAAAAATTAGTGTCCCTAAAATAGGTAAGTAAACAAAGGCAATAGAAAAAGACTTCAGATAACAAAGCAAAATAAGGAAGAATTGAATTACAAGTCTAAAGGATTCATTCTACTCCAGGAAAAGTTTTACAGCAATATACACTAAGGAAAATTCAGATGAAATTTTGAACTTTGTAGGTAAAGAAAGAATTCTTTAGTTAGAAAGGAATTGGTGTATGTGCACACCCACGCTTGTACGTGTGCATGTATATGTGTAAATAAATAGTGAGAGGTGAAATGCCAGACTGGTTTCAGACTTCTGTTAAATCTAATGTCAAAAGACATCAGAAGACAAGAGAACAAATGTTAGCAACATTCAATGGTGTTTTAGTCCATTTGTGTTGCTATAACAGAATACCTCAAGCTGGGTAATTTACAAAGCAAAGAAATATTTCTTACAGTTCTGAAGGCTGGGAAGTCCAAGGTCGAGAGGCCCACATCTGGCAAGGGCCTCCTTGCTCTGTCATCTCATGGTGCAAGACAGGAGGGCAAGAGAGCGTGAGAGCAAGCCAGCAAGAGAGGGCTGCACTTTCTTTTATAACACTCCACTCCCTCCATAAGGACATTAATCCATTCATGAGGGCAGAACCCTCGTGACCTAATCACCTCTTAATGGTTCCACCTCTTAAAACTATCACAATGGCAATTAAATTTCAACATGAGTTTTGGAGGGGACAGTCAAACCATAGCAAGTGGGAGTGTTTAACCTAAAGATTACTATGACAACCAAGTTGCCAAACAAATATTAGGGCGACAGGAAGACATTTTATAAATAAAAACAATAACAACCAAAAAATAGAGAATATATAATCATGAGTCCTTACTGAAAAAAAGGAATTAGAAAGTTCTTGAGTTAAAAATCAAACCAACTAAAGATGCTTGATTAGAGATGCTGAGTTAAAAGATGTAAGGCATCTATTAACACTCAAAAATAGTAAAAACTACGAAGTGGCAAGGTAAAGAAAGCATGAGTCAAAATGTATACTCAGCCACGTTATCATTCACCTATAAAGGAAAAAGATAGACATTCTCATTCATGGGGGAAGCGCAGCAGATATGAATCTTCTGCAGAAAAACAAAACAAAATCAAGCAAGCACAACAAACCACTTAGTGCAAGCTTTTCCCAAGAAATGAATATTATTAAAGTTCAGAACCGAGAAACAGTGGCAAAAACCTGATAGCAAGTTTTGGATCCACTAAAATAAAAACAGTTTTCTCCTAAAATCTCAGTTTATGCTTATTGTCCTGGTATACTTTTAACAGCATCCTTTTCACTCTCAAAAGTAAGCCAGTTTGAATGATAAATATTGTGATTACTCTGTAATTAAGAGTTAAGAAATGTGTCACTTGAATGAATTTTAACTAATGTTACCTATGAAAAGTTAAAGTTAGCAATTAGTAATTCGTTCATTTATTTAACAAATATATATGGAGTGCCTGTTTTGAGGATACATTTTTGAACAGGACAGATAATCTCCCTGCTGATGGAGCTTACCTTTTTATGAAGAACATACATAATTCACAAGTAGACATGTTTCTAGAATAATACCTGACACACAGTAGGCATGCAATAAATACTTTTTAATTCCTTGAAATATATAATATATGATTGATTTTGGCAAATGCTCTGAAGAAAATGAAATGATAAGAGAAAGGGAGTATCTGGATGTTATGTTATGGATGTTATGTAAAGAGCATGATTGCCCAAAAAATGGCTTAGGGTATCTTGAGTGCCTGGACTTGAACAAGATAGCTAGGATCAGCCCATGTCCTTTCAGTGGAGGGTCTCCTTTAAGGGAGACCAGCATCTTTCTCTGGGTCTCCATGTACTATGATCTGAAGTTTATAGACAATTCCTATTCTTATTTGACCTCCTAAATCCAGTCTCTCTGGTACCTGGGAAGTCTGATGTCCTTCATTAATAAAGTCACTCTAATGTCTGACCTATTAAAAGGGAGCAAAATGAGGGGACAATAAAATGAAGGTTGCTCGCTGGAGAATAGACTCACTGCATTTTCAGCAGAGCCTGTGGGCCCAGCATCTCTCCCTGAGTGGTGGAAGAATGGGTGTATACTTGCCTTCTCTCTTGTGGATGTGAACCTTGAAGATTTTGTATTTTATTCTAAAAGTAATGAGGAACCATTGAAAAGTGTAAAACAGAGGATGACATGATCTGATTTGATTTAGGAAAGTTATTTTGATGGTTGTGTAGGTAATGGATTGGAGAGGAACAAGAATGAATTCAGGAAGGTCAGTTAGGAAGCTACTGCCACTGTCTAAACACTAAGTTGATGGAAATATAGGACTGAGGTTTTTGAGGAAGTTTGGGTTAAAATGTAAGTTTGACATTCATCTGCATATAAATTATATTTTAAAAGTCATGTGGCTAGATATACTTATCTGGAAAGAAAGTGAAGAAAGAAATAAAAGGGGATCAGAATGGGGCCCGAAGACACATTGACATTTAGGGTTTAGTTATAGAAGGGACAAGCAGAAAAAGGGAAGCTAGGAAAAGGTAGAGATTGTGAGCATCAAGGAAGTCAAGAGTGGAGACTGTTTCAAAGAGAAGGGAAGAGACAACTGCATTGAAATCTTCTAGGTCAAATAATATGAGCACTCAGAAGTGCACACCGGATTTGGCAATACAGAGCACATTGATAAATTGACAAGAACAGTTTAAAGGAGAGGCTGGAAATGGACATGGATGAAGATTGCCCAAGGCGGGCATAGGAGTGTTGAAGTGTAGACAATTCAGTCACCAAGTTTTGTGTTCTAAGACAGCAGGGCACTTAGATAGTATTTAGAGGAAAAGGTGGTGTGGTCGAACGATTGCTTGTAAATAGGGGACTGGAGCACGAGTGCAAGCTAAAATAAATGAACCAGCGGAAACCATTCGACTGATGATGTGGCAGAGGACGGAGGGCAAGCCTCTCCAGGAAGGCCCAGAGAATGTTTGAAGGAATTTTCCTGTGTGAGTCACAGAGCTACTTTTCGAAAAACGTTTTTGCTGAAAGAGTCAGATATGATGGGTACCAGTGCAGGGAAGCTTATATTACTGCAAACATTTCCTCTTGAGAGTTTTTCTTCTCTTGGTGAAGTTATGGAGTTTTAGAGTGGGTGAGGTTTGAGAGAGGAGAAGGCATGGCATCAGGCAGTAAACAGAATCCTAAGAATGACGCCCCATGCCCCTCACCCGTGTATAACCACTTCACCTTGGAGTGAAGCTGAAACATGTACACATGATGAAATATCGTTCTTGTGATTATGGTACAATATATGGTAAAATGGAAATTGTCTGAGTGGGCCTAATCTTATCACATGAGCCCTTAAAAGCAATTTTCTCAGGCTGGTGAGCAAAAGAGGATGTCAGAGATCTGAAGCATGAGGGAGACTCTATTACACATTGTTGCTGGCTTTGAAGATACAGTCTTTGAAGTCATAGTCTAAGGAATAAGGGAACCTGTGGGAGCTGAAAGTGACCCCCAGTTGATAGCCAGCAAGAAAATAGGGATCTCAGTTCTACAAACACAAGGAATTGCATTTGACCAATGACTTTAACAAGCTTGCAAGTGGTACTTCCCTAGAGCCTCAAGTTAAGAGCCTGGCCTGCCCAACATCTTGCTTTCAGCCCTCGGCAAAGAACCCAACCAATCTCACTCAGACTTCTGACTTACAGAACTGTGAGATAATAAATTGGTATCATTTTAAGCCAAGAAGTTTGTAGTAATTTGTCATTAAGCAATAGAAAACTCATCTAAATAGTTATTCTGAGATTGGAGAAGTTAACATACTAGGGAAGGTGGTAGTGAATATAGTTGAGTATCCAGTAGAGATATGTGGTTATTAATTTAAAGTAAAACCAGACATTCCATTTGTGATACGATTCTAGCAACTTTCAGCTTCAGGCACAGAGATGTAGGATATTTGGGTTAAATCAGGATTATGGTTTTGACAGTTCAGTATGAAAAAAGACAAGAACAAGGCTTTTTCTAGGGAGTGATTATAACAATGTAAAACAGGATCTAGGTGAGGAAAAATTAAGACAAAATTTGGAATGGGCATAATGGACTGTAAGAAAGTGAGTTACACTCATCTCAGTGAAGCATAAAAAACGGTGACAGAGGAAGGGCTGATGGGACATGCTGACAGCCAGGGGTGTGTTTGAAGTTCATGTTGGTGGTGATTTCAACATACAGGGTTTGATCACCGTAGTGCAAGAAAAATGTTGTTAGAAATGAAAAAGTGGAGGAACTAGGAAGCCAGAAAATGGCTCAGCCTCATGGATGACAAATTACCAAGAATGAAGACATGACTAAGTGAAGGACAGAGAGACAAAATTGTATAATAAATGGGAGAATCAATTAGAAGGAAAGTCTATAGCTATTGCTACCAAGGAGGGGCAGTGAGTATAATACCTTGATGGCAGAAGCTTTAGCTTTTCAAGGGGAAAACAGGAGAAATGTCTTGGAGGCAGCAGGACAGAGTGAGAACACTTAACCTCCTGGTCCTAAAGTATATAGGTTTTGAGAGGAAACAGAACATCTACTCGAGAGTGTTGCAGGGAGAGCCGGGCTCTCCACAGGCAGCCAGGTTCCAGCCACAGGAAAGAGGCAAAGAGAACGTTCAGTGAAGACAAGGAAGATATGAAAGAGTTTACTGATCCCAGATCTCGAATCTCAGAGGACATAGAGAAAGGGTTTGGAGGGAGAGGGTCGGGTGGAGACTGAGTGGTCATGGTCCTAGATATATATTTAATAATATAGGGCTAAGCCTTAGTATAATAGGCATCCCAAGAGGCTTAGACTTCTATAGGCAATGGTAATAATCTGGAATATGAGACGAGCTGGAGTCAGTGCTGATCATCTCTTACAAGAAGAGTGAAAAATTCAAACTGTCTTCTCAAATATGTATTGATAGTATGGTGGTTTAGGTACCTATTTTCCTTCCTGAGGGCTCTCAGTGGTACACAGACAAGGGAGGAGAATACTGACCCGATGTGGACACCATGCCTTCTTCTAGTTCACCATTTAGTAGTAGTAGTTATCCCATAAAAACATAAATGAGAAATTCTCTTTGTAGTATTGGCACCAAAGAAATTAATTTATTTTATGAAAGAATTTAAATATGAAAATATGAATGGTGGGAAAATTCAAACCTGGTCCCTCAGATCAGAATAACACAGTGCCAACCTGGCCACTAGGATTCACCTTTTCAACAGGGACTGTGACAGCAATCTTCCAAAGAAGGAACTGGGGTCTGGGTCCTAGTTTCTATCTATTTCAATATTCCTTTAGTACTTACTTATTTAATTCTGCCTTTTCTAGTCCAATTTTTACAATACTTAACCTAATTTTTAATAAAATTATATATATTTAGGGTATACAAAATGCTTTCATATATATTTATATAGTGAAATAATTGCTACAGTCAAGGTAATTTACATATTTATATCCTCACATAGTTATCATTTTTTATTTATTTTCAGTGATGACAGCACCTGAAATCTACTCTTAGCAAATTTCCAGTATGCAATACAGTGTTATTAATTATAGGCATCATGCTGCACATTAAATCTCTAGACTTATTTATCATACATAATTGCAACTTTGTACCCTTTGCCCTACATCTCCTCAATTCATGCTGCCTACTACCCCTAGCCCTTGGTATCCATTACTATACTTTCTGTTTCTATGTATTTGATTTTTTTAGATTCCATATGTGATTGCTATCATGCAATATTTTTTTTTCTTTCTGTATCTTGCTTATTTCCCTAAACCTAATTTTTAAAATGATCCTTTGGTCTTTAAGTTCTTAGCCACTTAACCTATAACCTGTTCTTCCTCATAGGAAGAGAAGGGGAGGTGACTCAGCTGTGAAAAAAGACTGACGCTGAATGGGAGAGACATTTGGCCCTCAACTTTTTGAACATTACCTCCTTTAAAGCAAACTCTATCTATATCTACCTATCTCTCTCTATAAAATATATACCTACTACAAATATGTAAAAATATGTTAATATTTTCTATTATTAAATATAAATAAAGAATATTTACAATTTTCACGTATCTTTCCTAAGTATAATTTAAGACAATTATTTGAGTTTAAGGTCATATTATTAAAATGTAGAATTTCTAGTATGCAAAATAATTTCACAACTTTCAAATATGATGCAATATTGGCAAAATATGGTGCAGTACTTAAAGAGGAAAAGGAGATCACATGATTAATACAACTCTACAGATATTTATTTTTCCCCGACTCTCTACACTGCACTGAATTTGGTATTATTAAATGTGACATTTTACCTATCATGTTTTAAGCTTCTTCAGGGAAATGAAAAAAATATAGCAATTTTTCTCTTTGGGAGTAAAGGACCAATAATATTACGTTGTTATGGAAACTAAAGTTGTAAAACACCTAGAGAAAGGCAGTACTTCAAAAGTCACCATAACTTGATAATCATGCAGGAACAATACCATTTGTTTGAAATGCATTCATTGTTACATGATTGTAATTGTCCCCAGAATGCTCTAGCAGATTTCTAGAAGAATAACTTCCTAAAAGCTTTTCAAAAAATTAACAAGCCAAATATTTATTATTTTATTAAGAAAATTATTCCCAGCATTTCACTAGGTTTAATATATTTAAATTTATTTTCAGGCAATTTATGCATATCTAGAAACTTTTCTATTAAGAAAAAGTAGGCTTAACTTATAGCTCGAAAGGGAACTATAAAATATTTATCAGCCATGCTTATACTTATGAATTGGGTTTTGGTTGGAGAGTAAATCAATATTTTAGGTGATTCTCATACTGTTTTTACTGCCTGATATCGCAAATATATGCTATAGCTTTAATGTATGAATGTAATGATTATTAAAATGTCTGTTATTATTTGTCAATTAGTATTCATGTTTTCCTAAAAGTAATATTATAATCTTAGAATCCTTATTTTTATATTATTTCTTCAATATATTTGAAGCTTTTATTAAACAAAATAGAGACGATATAAGTACATTCCTTAGAAGCTCCATAGAAATATTTACACTTACCCTTGATTTTAGTAGCAAAACACAAAAAAATATCCCAAAGACATTCCGGGCTGTGCACACAGACCTTTTCTATACGTGGATTTCAGTTTCATAGCCCTGTAGATTCTGATTCAATAGGGTTCAGGTGGTTCTCTGGTGTCTACATTTTAAACCTTTCAGATGAGATTCTGGGTAACATCATCACTCTTTGAGATCCTTTGGACTAAAATATAAGAAGAGAAGCATCTTTTCAAATATTGTGAAAATTCTGAAATAGGAACATGTAAGAACATTCTCAATCTTATACTAAACCTTTATTATTTCTGAACTCTAACAGTACTTCAAAGCAAACCTGAAAAGGATTCTCTTGGACAATAATGTCCAATCAACAAAGTTTGTGAATAACATTTGGCTGGAAGATTGCTCTAGGATACGTCGGGCAAACCAGTGGCCCTCTTGCCAGATTGGGCCTGCAGCCTTGCTATCTTGGCCTGCCAAGTATACTTTAATTTGTTTTGGATTGAGCTAAACATTTTTGAATTGTAGGAGTTTAACTGTAACCATTCTATTTCTAGCTTCTCTTGGAAAATAAGAAGTTCTGGCAACATGGGGGTTAATTTTCCACTGAGGCTAGATTGTGCTGTTCCTTTTAGCTGGGCTGTCCTGGTTGCCAGACCCCCGCCCCCTATGGTAGTGGTCGGGTAATACCTTCTTCTGACAAAGAGCTGGCTTCTTGAGCATGCGGCCTATGCCACTGCAATGGGCCCTGAACATCAGGTAGCCAGTCCTGCCACTAACTCACATCCATGACCTTCTCCTTAGGATTGGGGTTTGCACCAGCCATTGTCTTTTTTAATTAGCTAACTCCCCAACTACTTTGAAGATTCAGCCCAAGTATTCCTCCCCCACGAAGCCTTATCAGAATCACCAGAGGCTAATGCAAGTGCCTATTTTCTGGGCTCCTACATCCCATATTTATTTCTAAAAATTCTCAAACCATTATATTGAAAACCACTAAAAGCATGAAAAACAAAGGCAGGAGGGCTTTGCACATGTGAGTAGGCAAAGAAAAGATTGAGAATAGTAGTATCTAAGCTGTATAAGGGCAGGGAGAGTGTCTCTGTCATTCATTCCTCCAAGCATGCATGCACAAAGATATGTTGAGTTTCCACTCTGGACTACATATCTGTGGTATTTTGGAGAATACACCAGTGGTGATAAAGGCAAAGTCCATGACCTTAAGGAGCTTTCATGTTAGTGCCCAGAACATACTAAGTAGTAATTGTTACTGAATTAAACTCTTGAAATCCAAAGAAAAGTACCATTTCTAACACATTCTAATGCTTAATTGTTTTGCTTTGTTCTCCTTCCTGCTATAAACATAAAGCAATCAACTGGCCCCAGGTTTAGGGTAGGAAACCACATCAACTAATAGCTTTTTAACTAAAGATTGAAAATCAAAGCAAAACGTTTGGCAGCAGATGGGATATGAAACTGTCATAACCAAAGTGCCTCACTTCGGAGTGAAGATAGAGACAGAGTGGAGAATGGTGAATCTTCTAAGCCTCACTAAGAAATATATGTTGAGTTTTTCTCAGTTAATATCACTGTGAAATGTTAATAGCTGTATTCACGTAGAAAGAGAAATGTTGTAACATGGGGCTTATTTTTTTTGTCTTGTGAAGAAATAGGAGAAAAACAGAAAAATAAGGCCAAAAAATGGGGTAAATAGAAGTTCACCTGGAGCAGAGACTGTCTAAAGGGAGCCAATTTTCATTTGTAGAGCTATCTATCCATGTGACCGACACTGAAACACTTTTGAGGCTAAATTAATGCTTTGGAGGTGGTCTTAATACTCAGCAACAATGTTGGTTTCAGAGATCTCCCACCTTTAAGTGCACAAAATTTGGAATATTTCATTGTTGGATGAAATATTTTATTAATATATATCTATCGGTTCATTTCACAAAAAGATGCTCCAGTTATAACTGTTATTTTTAAATTCTTAAAAATAAAAGAGTAAGCTAGAAGTCTGAATCTCAAATTTTAATATTCGTTTTCTTTCTTTAAAAATTCATATTCAATAGAAAAAGTATACTAAACAAAGAAAACATGGAAAATTGAATGTTTATTCTATTTTCATTTCATAAAAACTGTTTGCTTTTTGGTATATGTTTTTCCAGACTTTAAGGAACTTAAGTTTTAAAAATATTGTCTCTTCCCAATAGGTATTCTTCTATAGCAACAACTTAAGATGCACAAAGTTGCATTTTTTCAATGTAAAATGATTTACTTAACCAATCCCTACCCTTGAGCATTAGGCTGCTATAAATTCATCATTAATGTAACTAACCCTGTGACATACATCCTTCTCTCTGTAATGTTTATGTGCAACTCTGAATATTGTCAGGGTATAATTTCATAGAAATCTACATGTTTTGGGGGCTTGATCTAGTTTTCTCAATTTCCCTTTTAGAAAAGTTGTATGGATTTGAATGGGAGGGCTTATATGTACAGTCTCAGACCAGCACTAAAGGGCATTGTTTTTTTTTTCTGTACCAAATATATTATTTTTTTGTGTAATATAATAATAACTTTTGTGGCCTAAATGTGCATTATCTTAATTATTACTGATTTTGCTTTATTAATAATTACTTGTATTCTTCTCTTTTGAATTCTAATTTATGCTCTTTATCCATTTTCTATTATAGAGTTTGTTTTTTGTATTGCTTAGCAAGAGGATTTTAATATTAATATTAACCCTGTGTTATGCACATTGTTACAAGTTTATTAAATTTCTGTATGGTACTTTTGAATTTCAGAAGTTGGCATTTGTTTGTTTTTAACACGGTTGGTTTGATATAACAATAGCGTTTATTAAATGAATTCTGTGTGCCATACTCTGTACTAAGGATTTTAAATACCGATAATGGTAAAATTTTCACTATAGTCTCACTTTGGTACTCATATTATCTTCACTTGCAAACCAGTAATCACAAAGAAGGGGCAACAGCAGGAGATGTTTTCAGCATTGAGAAGCCAGAGCCATCAGATGGGAACTAGAACCAAAGTGAAGGTTGCCCAGTAGGACCTGGAACCTGGAATCACAGACTGAAGAGCTGCCCAGAAGGAGCTGGAGCCCTGAAGGAGTCATAGCTGCTGCCTGGCCAGAAAAGCCCTCCAGGGAGGAATGGAGGTAAAAATTTGTACTCCTGGCTTCTGCCTGTCTCCCACCTTCTAATCGTTTTCTGCTAGTGCCGCCCAGCTCTGAACCCAGACAGAAGCTAGCTCCAACAGGAACTTGGGAAGCAAGAGTAGAACAGTGGAAGAGCAAGGAAAAAAATATGGGAGCAAAAAGTCCAATGACCAGCACACATTCACACTAACATATACTAAGTACTGCTATATTATTGGGGGGCTTTTTTTTTTTTTTTTTTTTGCGGGGGGTGGTGATATTCTTGCATTGGTATAATAATCTATATTGTATATTAAAGTTCTCTTATTGTGTTCTTTTTTCCAATATATCCTTGGCTATTTTTGCTTGTTTACTCTTAAAAATGAAATATAGAATCACTTTTTCCAAGGTCCTGAAAAAACTACAGTTAACTTTAGAGATTAAGTTCTGAAGAACAGGAAATACTTTAAGGGGGAAAGATATGGATATCTTGCTGAACCTTGTTTATAACACTTACATGAATTCCTCAGTATGAGCAGAGTATGAAAATGTTAGTTCTAGCCAAATTTGTAGATTTAATGCAATTCCAACAAAAATATCAAAAATAATTTTCTATGATAGCTACAAAATAATTCTGAAATTTATGGGGGAAAAAGAAAAATATTTTGAAAGGAAAACTAAAATGAATAGGTATTAAAATTTCTATATATTAAAACATATTATCAAGCTACAATAAGAAAAATTACATCAAAAGACCCTAATTTCTTATTTTTTCCTAGAATTTTTTATTGCTATGGTAATTATGATCTCTTTTCTCCATTTTATTTTCTGCCATATGTACATTATTCCTACCATTATAATAATTCCTTATTGCACTTTTATTTTTCATGGCTTTTGGCTATTTAGTTTTTTTTTACATTTTCTTGAGTTTATTTTGGCAAGTTATATTTTTCTAGGAAAACAGTTTTACTAAGATTTTCAAACTTACCTTCATCGTTGGTTTTTTTTTTTTTTTTTTTTTTGGTCTTTTGTTTTGTTTTGTTTTTTGGGTTTTTTTGATAATTTTTTAAAAATCCCTTCCAGGTCTGTGGTGTTATCACCTCATCTTATTCCTAACTTAGTTTATATGCCAAGTAAAATGCTTTTGTTTCATCTGACAGAAGACTCAGTTCAAATTGGCTTAAGCAAAAGTGACAATTCATTGATTTGCACTGCTGAAAATTTAGGTAGATCTCACTTCGGGTATTCTGAATAAAGGGGCTCAAAATATGTTATAGAAAAATACACTTTTCCTCTTTCATATCCACTGCCTCTCTTTTGCCTACAGTTTCAAATATGTCTCAAGACGGCAGCCAAGATCTCCCAAGATCAGATATTTCCAGCTTCAAATAAAGTATAAAAGAACAAGAGCTTTTGCTCCAGCAAATCACCTGAGTCATTCTTGTGGGACCAGCATGGGCCATGTAGCTATGCATGGTTATCCGGTTACTGTAGGCAGCGCTGACTGGCTTAGGTCAGCCACATGCTTCTTCTCTAGGGGTGAGTAGTAGCTCTGGGGAGAGTGGGGGTAGCTCATCAAATGAAAATCGGGGCTACTAATAAATAACAAAGAGCCACTATCGCATTTTCTCTACGTATTTTTTGTTTTCATAATTTCTTGATAAGACTGCCTTTATGGTTTGTTTATATTATTGGGGTTTTTTGCTTGCATTTACTTGAAAAACTTAATTTTCTAAAACATGAATTTTTGCTTTTACCTTAATAATCCTTTTCACCTGCTTTCTGTAGTTTTAATTTATTGGTTCTTACCAACTTCTTGACTTGAATGTTGAAAGTTTCTTATCTATCCATCTATTTTTAAACTAAGGTAAAACCAACTGGACAATAGCTTGATAATAGATTGAGAATAGCTTTACAAATGGATTCATCCTAGATAAAGCTCAGCATCTTTTTTATTACAACTCTGCTTCCCCTTCCAACTGCCATGTGACACAACAAACAATGGAGACAGATTTCATCAAAATCAAGTAGAAGGATGTCAGTTTCCTATGAAAGATGCATAGGAAAGTGGTACCCTATGGGAGTCATTTTTGAACTTCTCTAAAGGTGATATTATTTACTATCAAGAATTGAAGGTCGGTCCTTTTGGCATAACATGAGGTAGGCCACAAGGTGAGATTAATGGGTATAAACATTACCCATTACACATACACAAAGTTTCTTCATTGAAATAGCAAACATAATGGATCTAATGCAAATTATGTATATATATATATTAAGCGATTTAATGTTCAATTTATAAACACAGTTCTACACCGATGTATTTGCCCCTGTGTTTGTGATGACACTTCTTTAACTATATATGCTAAACACTCCCTAGTCACCCCTTAGACAAAAATAAATTGCTTAATATTAAGAGAATCTACCCTTGGCTAAGAGGAGACACAATGGAGTCAAGCAGTTCATAATTTTTTTACTCAGGCATTTAATTTAAGTAAAAACAATGATGCCATTTGTGTTTAGGACAATAATTTTTTTTCATGGAAATAATAGCATGAAAGGCCTTATAGGTATACATTTTCTGAATAACCCTGACATATTTCTCACTGAATATTTTTGAGCATTTTCTTTAAATTATGCTGCCAAACATCACCAGATCCCGTTTTATTATGGTATCCCAAAAGCCTCATTTCAAGCTTCTAAATAAAATGAAGTAATCATATAGCAGTGTTTGTTAAATTATAGTTAAGAAGTAAGCCACTTGGGCACAGCTGGCATTGCCTGTGAGTAAAAGAGGAAGACCCAAGACGAAAAATCTTTCACTTCCCAACGCAGTCTGACTAGAGCACAACCAAGGATAATTCACAAAATAGTGTGGAAGTTGATCCCGAGGATGCTTCAACACATTAATCTTGTGTCTAAGTGGCAGGCTGCGGAAAACCTCCTCTCATCCACCTTATGGAAACACTCTACATAAACAAACATGAGGTGAAATTCATAAATTGTACTCAAATACAACTTTCTGAATAGTGGTTAAGAACACGGCTGGTAGAACCAGATTTCCTAGATTTGAGCCCGGCCCCTGCCCCAAGGAGCTCTGTGACTTTGGATAGTTGCTTCCTCTCTCTATGCCTCAGTTTCTGCGTTTGTAAAATAGGCATAATAATAGAACTTACCTCATAAACTTACTAAGAAGATTGAATGAGTTACTATATCTAAATTCCTTGTAAGCATGTCTGCCCGAGTGTAAGGGCTACTGTTTTACATTTCTTTTTTTAGTGAGGCTGTTCACATATATCCTCTACCTTTGTCTAATGCTTTGAAACCCTATTCCATTATAATATATAATGCCCATATATTTAAAGGAATAAAGCCTGAAACAAACAAAAAAATCACATGCTGAATCAAAAAAACGAAAGGGTGTAGGGTCTTCTGTGAATAGAGCAGCTTCCCAGTCTTCAGAGGAAGACACCAGAGATAATAGGAATAAGGATTTGGTCCTGATGCCCCAGGGGTCTCTTCTTTAGCTAGTGATTCTCAGTTTTCTCTAGCTGAAGGAGGTAACTCCAAAAAGCAATAGGCAAAAGCCCTGAGAATACAGTAACTCCTGAGATAAAGATCAGGTGGGTGGACAAGACTTTGTGGTCCAAGGTAGATTGCTGCACAAGCTCTTTGGGACTCTCAGAACAATTACTGTGAAACACTGTCCTCTCCTGATTTATAGGACCCCAGATCCTAGAATTCTGTTGCCTTATCTCCTCATCGACAATGCCTGACCCTGCTACCTGGCTTCAGAGTAGCAGAAACAATCTGCCTAACCTTGCTGGTGTTTTGCTCATAATCTTTGACAACTGAGCTGAGATTGTGTAACCCCAACAAGGCATGCGACACAATCATGAACGTGAAATTCTTCGGGCAAAACCCTGAGAGCAGGGAGGCCCTTACTTTTCCAAAAACACACAGAAAGAATGCATTGGAATTTCTGTAGCCCACTCTCTCAAAATATTATTTGCTCTGCCCAAAGCAATTGACTAATAAAGCACCTTCTTAAAGTCATAGTTCAGGTTTAGCCTTCAGATTAGAGCGAGGCAGAACAGAGGCCAAAGGGTTAAGATCTTAGTACACTGTCAGACAGGTGACAAGTCTTCTGTAAATCTAGTTGTTGTTTTATCATCATCATCATTATCATTATTGTTATTACCGAAGAGACAGAGAAGCCTTTTACAAGAACCAAAGAAATTAACTGCCGAGAATTTTTCGAGAGCACTGAAGAAATCAAATCTCTTTAAGAAAAGCATCAAAAACAGTTGGTACTTAAAGTGAATGGAACAACTGAAGCAAAATTAGATCACTTTGGATTAAAAGTAGAAATTTTCACTGCCTAGGCATTTCCTTAGACTCTCAGACTCATCTCCACTTTCACTCTCAATAATCTGCTTTCTCCTTGACTTGTGGGATTCTTCCAGTTGGCAGCCACTCTTGGTTCCAGACCCACTTGGCTTGCAATCTTGGCTCACACTTCTTTTCTTATTCCATTTGGACTTGTTAACAAGGATCCAGATTGTCTGCTCCATGAATAGCTTATAAAGCACAAAGCCCCCTAACACTAGGAATTGTCCCCAGCATTCCCTCTGACAGGCCTATGTGGGCCCATAGAATTCTCACCATAATAAACCAGTCAAAGAAGGCCTCAAGAAAAGAAAGTGTCATCTCATCAAGGCCAGTGTGGACAAACAAGCAAGGATTACCAATATCTGGACAATTTATAAGGCTGGGAAATCTACATTGGTTTACAGAGAAATTATGCTCTAGAAATAACGAACTCAGTTTTCATCAATCCCCAATAAGGAAAAACCAGATATTTCTATTACAAACTCATTGTACAGTACTGATAATTGTTTATTTTGGGTTCAGTCATCCTAAACCAGCATTTATTGTTGCTTTCAAAGAGTCCAAAAGAATGGATTATATTTGAATATTTTATCAAAACTTTGGTGCAGAGAGGAGGAAAAAATGAAGCAGAATCCCTTACTTCATGCTGCCAAACAAGAATCTTCAGTCTGTGAGATGCTACACATCAAATAATAATCCCTTCAGGAAACTATTGTTACTTTCTATTGGTGTGGTCTACCTTGTTCATTTTTACAAAATTGAGACCAGGATCATCTGAAAAGCATGACTTCTGACTATACTCTTTACTTAACACCCATCCTCATCCCAAGTTTTTTCTTGTAATATCATCAGTTATATTCTTCATAGTTTTTATGGTAATTTATAATTATTTTGTTTATTTGTTAATTTATCATTGTCTCTATGTTTTGTAAAGTGGATTAGAGCAGAGACTAAATTTTCAGCTTTAAATACAGTTCCAAGTATATAATAAGTGCTATGTTAATGTTAGTTACATAAATTAACCTGGCTCAATTCTTGCATGTTGCATTTACAGATGAGGAAACAAGATTTAGTAATATTATTTGATGTACTGGACATCATGCTTTTGTTAAATGGCAAATTCCAGAAATGATTACTAGTTTTCTGGAATATTAGAAGTTGTTATTTTCCCGTCTACAACAATTTTCCCCTTTTAATAAGTTTAAAAAATAGTTCTCCGCCCTGAGTGTACATTAAAATCACCTGGGTAGCTTCATAAAATTCTGATGACAAGGCTACACTCCTCATCAATTACTCAGAATGAGTATGCTTAGAGTTCTCTGGCAGATCCCAAAATGCACTAAAGTTGACAATCATTGTGCATGTGTGTGCACATGAAGGTGTGGAAGGGAACAGTTAGAGTTTTATTTAGTTGCAAATGAAGAAATAAAACCATATTTTCAAAAGGCTCATCTGGCAGCTGTGTAGAATGGTTTTGGATAGAGACTGAATGACAGCAAAGAAAACAGTTACTCGTACAGTTCACTAAACAACAGATCAGAAAGAAATGAACTCAGGTGGTAGCAATGGCAATATTATGAAGGGAGCAGGAAGGCTAGATGAGATGCTTGTAGAAATAGCTCTACAAGATTTGGAAACTGATTGGATGTGAATGCTACAGGGGAGAAAAACTCCAGGGCCTTGACAATTGTGCCTAGCCTGATTCCAGGAGTAATTTGTTACCCACATGTGGTAAATTAACACTTTGAGTGACAGTGTACCAATTTGCAAATTACTTCTTTCAGAGCATTAATGACAGAAGAGTATAATCACCATGGCATTATTTTTATTGGCATTAGCATTAATAAATATTTCATGAGCAACCAAAAATTACAGCACCTATACTTTGAAGAATAGATAGTGTTCCAAAATATGAAATCCAGATCTTAGGCTATCACTGGTGCCAAAAATTATCTAAATATTTATAAATAAAATAACAATTCATTTGAGTAGAAGATTAATTGAGATGAGTTGCAATTATGCTTAATGTTAAGTAGTTTTGTTTGTGTAATTATAAATTGGAGGGCTTGAAGAATTGAGCAGCATGAATTCTAGCAACAATTTAACTGTAACATCGGGAGAGTTTATAAACTCTCTGGATCTCAGTTGCCTTATCTGTACATTGAAGAAAATAATATTTTATCTACCTGATAGCAACAGTCTGAAGCAGATTTTTTCCCTTTACTGTAAGTGTTCAAGTTAAGAAAATATGAATAGTGGTATAGTGTGGAAATGGCACTAGACAGGAAGTCTAGTGTCTTGTGATCCAGTCTATATTCCAAATGAATGATGTATACTATGGTCTGAATGTTTATGTCCCCCCTCCCCAAATTCATATGCTAGAATCCTTACAGCCATGGTGATAATATTAAGACATGGGCCTTTGGGGAGGTGATTAAGTCTTGAAGGCGGAGCCCTTATGAATGAGATCCGTGCCCTTATAAAATAGACCTGAGGGAACTCATCAGCCCTTCCATCATAAGAGGACATAGCAAGAAGGTGCCATTTATTAACCAGGAAACAGGCCCTCACCAGACACCCAATCTGCTCACTTTGTCCTTGGACTTCTCAGTCTCCAGAATGGTGAGAAATAAATTTCTATTGTTTATAAGCTACTCAGTTTAAACATATATTTTGTTGTAGAAGCCCAAACAAAGATCATATGAGAATTACACTAATAATCTCTAATTTTATTTTAAGCTGTAAAGATCAAATTTCAGTATCACAGAATGTGATACTTTTAGGAAGATGGGTATAGCAAGATACCAAGAGTAACTAGCATACTGAATTTCTAGAAAGTTGAGAAGACAGTGGCCTGGATCTAAAAAGAAAAGAGTAGGAGTCATACAATTGTTCTTGAGCCTTTCTTCATCCACTGACTACATGAAGGCACCAGAAGATTTGTGGTGGCATTGCAAGGCCTTTCTATAATATATATATTTTTAATTTTATATGAGTATTTTGTTGTCATTTTCAAATGTAGGAGGGCAGGCCTTTGTTTTACAGAAAAATTTAAGAGAATTTGCAAGAGAAGTCCTCCGTCTGCTCTACACAAATGCCAGGCTTGCAATAAAGAAGGCATTTTATTTTGTGGTATTTTTGCAGATTCCTTTTCACCATCTTGTATAGGCATGTAAGTAAAGTAAGTTAATGATTTAGTAGGATTGAGTTGATGAATTGCAGCAATAAAGACTGCCTGGTATAGAAATAATTCAGCATTTTATTTTTAGCCTCTCAAAAGCTATAACACCAGAGAGAAATAGTCACACCATTTGCAAGCCCATAGAAAATGCCTTTATACCATTGGAAAAGTCTCTGCCAAATTTTTTAAGGAATTATGATGTGAACGAGATGAAATAACCCAAGCCACCAAATATCAACAAGACAGGTGTGAGTGGCTGGTGATTATCACTTCCCAGACAGTTGTCATTAGACAAGCAAGGCAGGGTATTATATAAAATGCAAATACACAATGATAAAAACATTAGCATCAGGACCACCACGCCAATAAGATTACTTTGAAGGGGAAAAAAGATAACAATAGAATTCTTAAGGGCATGATACTGAACTCTGGTAAAAATGGCAAAGTTATTTAACAGGAATAGTTAAAAAGAGCCAAAGTTATTCAATTTATAAGAAAGAAATGATTCAACAAATAGTTATTGAGCACCTACTGTATGCCTTGGTGGGGCTTATATGCTGAAGAAAGAAAAACATAATAAATGTAGCAAATTAGTATGTTAAAAAGGAATATACAATGGATAAAAAGAAGAACTAGAATAAGGGTCTGAGGTTTTGGTTTTACTCAGAGGAAAAAATAGAAAGTCAGGATAAGCTTCACTGAGAAAGTGAAATGTGAGCAAAGACTGAAGAAAACTGAGGGCATTAACCAAGGGCTGAGTGGTGAGGCACTTTCCAGGCAGCGGTCCAAGGTTCTGAGATGAGAGCACGAATGGCTTGTTGAGGAGCAGCAAGGAGTCTAGTATGGCTGGAAAAGCAGGACTGTGTGGGGAAGTTGCAGTGAACCAACAAGGTCAGAGAGCAGAGTGTGGACGTGAGTTGAACATGTAATCCCGTGGGACTGGAGGCCATCTTCTAAAGGACTTTGGCTTCTACTTGAGGTTTCAGGCAGAGGAATGACATTATTGGAACAGAGGAGTCAGAACTTCTGTGTTGAGAAGAGATTGGAGGTGCAACAGGCTAATCTCTTAGTAGGCTGTGGTTATATGGAAAATGAGAACAGCCTAACTCTCGTAAAGATGTGCTCTGAGCTCATTACCTGTAGGGAAAAGTTGTTTGGTATGATATCTATAGCTGCTTCCTCATATTGCCCATATTTAAGTGCACTTGAGATGGTGGATTTTGAAAGGGAGGAAGAGAATTTCTCATACCTGGAGATTATGCTCCTTTCTCTTAAAATATCTCTTTCAAATAATCTGTCCATTTTCCTAGTTCAGGTACATTCTTTCTCCTCTGAATCCAAAGTCATATTCCTGATCCCTTCCTCTACCCTGAACTCTAATTCCTTGCCTCCAAAAACCTGCCAGTTTTCACGTGGTTGTGTGTCCATTTCCCCAAATCAACGTTTCCAAAATCTATTCTGCCACAACTCAATTTAATCATCTCAATCCTGAGTCCACAAGTCTGTCAGTCACTGTGGCTTACACCCAGAAGCCTAGGATTCATAGTTCTTTATTTCATACATTGTGGCAATCTCTGCAAGGTTTTAATGATTCCTTCAAAATATCTCTCGCATAATTTGTTTCTTCTCTTTCCTACATCCACCATCTAAAACAAAGTACAGGTTGAGTATCCCTTATCCAAAATGCTTGGGACCAGAAGTGTTTCAGATTTCAGACGTTTTCAGATTTTGAATATTTACATATTCATAATGAGATAGCTTGGAGATGGGACCCAAGTCAAAACAAAAATTCATTTATGGTTTGTATATGCTTTATACACATAGCCCAAAGGTGATTTTATGCAATATTTTAAATAATTGTGCATGAAACAAAGTTTGTGTACATTGAACCATCAGAAAGCAAAGTGGTCACTATCTCATCCACTCATGTGGACAATTTGGTTGTCTGGCATCTCCTCATTCCTGACTCTGAATTTATATGCTACCAATAAATTATCTTCTTCTTACACTTATTCACACAGAAGTACTTAACAGTAAAAAATATGATTAACCATTAAAAGAGCGAAAAAATAATGTGTTCAGGGTAACAAAGCAGCATAGTAGCATCATCAGAATACCTATGTCAGCTTTTAAACAGCAACAATAGACAACATCAGTTTTCAGTCTCCATGTCAATGCTCAATATGTTTCAGATTTTGGATTTTCAGATTAAGGATGTAATCTGAACATCTCATGTACATCTCATCTGGTACATCTCATCCTTGTATTACTGGACTTGCTTCCCAAGAGTATCCCATCTATCCTACTCAATCCTACCTGAGACTCTTACAAACATTATTTTTATTGACACGCAAAACACTTCAACGTCTACAATGTATACCCTAGCATCTAAAGAAGAAAAATCATTAAGTATGCAAATATTGTTAGAAAGAGCAAAAGAAAGAAGTCAAATTTTTGTTTGTATGAAGATTAAAATTAAATTTATCCAAAATATAATGATTTGAAAGACAAACTAGGAAGAGTAAATAAAAACGTTCTAAAAATGAGATTCCATGTTGCCAAAGTCCAGTTGGAAAAGTTGTTTTCAGCGATATCATTCATTGTCAGTGGGCTGTTGTTTGGAGGTCAAATGAGTACAACCTTTTTGAAAAGCAATCTGGTAATACCTATTAAAACCCTTAAAAAATTCCCAGTGGCAGTGTAATTAAAATTCTCTTCATTTCCTTAAGGAAGATTGAATTCAGGAGATACATTTTTGAAAGTGTTTTCAAAGAATTAGTTGTTGAAACAGAGAATGAAAAATTACTTAAATGCTGAAGAATAGGTCTTCTTAAAAAAACTTGTGATATATTGTGTGATTATTATGCAACCATTAAACATATAGTTCTTAAAGAATATTTAAAGCCATAGGGAAATACTTATGATTTAATGTAAAATTGTATAAAGTATAAAATTATAAATATAATATGTATTAGTTTCACAATGCCGCTGTAACAAAATACCACAAACTTAGTCCCTTCAAACAACACTGATTTATTATTTTATAGTCCTGGAGGTCAGAAGTCTGAAATGAGTCTCACTGGGCTAAGAAGGTATTATCAAGATTGAATTTCTTTCTAGAAGCTCTGAAGAAAGAATATGTTTTCAGTTTCTAGGGGCTGCCTGCATTTTTGGGTTCATAGTCCCCTTCCATCTTCAAAGGCACCAATGGCGATCTAGTCTTTATCATGTTTATTACTCAGATACTGACTCTTGAACTCTCACTTCCAATTTAAAGGGCCTTATGATTACATTTGCCCACCAAGATAATCCAGGACAATCACCTTATTTCAAGATCAGCTGATTAGCAAATTTAATGCCACTTGTATCCTTAATTCCCTCTTGCTCTGTAATATGTAACTGGTAATATATAATCTAATATAGTCACAGATTCCAGGGCTTAGAACATGGCCATTTTGGGGGGGCTTGTTATTCTGCATATCACAATATGTTTTAAAATTTTGTATTCGATTGATACTTTTATACATAGGAAATGATTTAGGAAATGTAATCAAGTATCAATGACCAATCTTAGTGGTTGTGTACCAAGTACTTTTACTTTTTTTGTTTGTACTCTTTTATATCTTCCACATTCAATTTAATGAGCATTATAATCTTTAAAAAATAGACAATAAAACTTTTTTATTGAAGTATACTTTACATATCATGCATTTACTCCATTTTAAGTGTACAATTAAATGATTTTTAGCGAATTTACCAAGATGTACAGTTAATCACATAAATCAGTTTTAGAGGAACTCCTTCCCCCATTGAGACCCCTAATTCCCTTCCCCAACTACTTTTCAAGCACGTCCCACCCCTCCACAGTGCCTACCACATCGCTCACCACACCCCCCACCCCCTGAATCCCTAGTGAACACCAGATAAAACTTTTTAATGACTTTAGTTTTGCTATTATATCAATCTAAACTTCTTTCCGTGATCTTCAAGGCAAATATTTTTCAGTTCATTAAATCAGACTTTCACTGATAGATTCCACCTTTGGTCTTCTTCCCATGTTGTTCTTTTACTGTTTCCCTTTTACAAACACCAGCCATCCCTCAAAGTCTAGAGTCTTAACTAAAATGCTTCCATGGATTAGTACAGCTCTTACTCACCTGAAGTTCTACAATACAGTGTGTACTATGAAATTCAACCAGTTGCTCACCACTTAATTTTGAAAGCTAATTTAGCACTAATAAAATGTGGCTTCTTAAAAGTCAGCAACACGATATTTATTCATTTTACATTGAGGCTTGCTAACAATATTGTGTGCACACATAAATGCTTGTTGAATTATGCTTCTGAGATTTTAGAGTAGTATTTCTTTGGTTTGAAATGATCTTTTTTCTTTCTGTTTGGTTTTGCTTTTTTTCTCAATGAAAACTATTATGCATATAAAAAGAAAACACATTGTCATCACCTCCTGGCCACTAAATTATTGGAGCCATCACTTTCATCTACTTTTAATTTCTCTCCTGTTATTTCCTTTTCCCTCTGTACTGATTCTCTTCTCCAGCCTATAAATATGATTAAATCACCCGCAATTAAAAGAAAATTCACACAACTCTTCATTTCCTTCTATTATTTCTCCCTCTTCTCTCACTAACAGCTAAGCCTTTTAAAAGTCTGTTTTCTGTATTTCAGCTTCCTCAGCTTCCTCACATTTCTGGCGTTGGCTTGCAGCACTTCAATGACACTGATCTGACATGTTACTAATGACCTCCTGGTAGCCATATCAAGTAAATTAGTTTTGATCTTCGCCATACTTAGCCACTCAGCAATACTCAACAATGGTGACCATCGTCTTCTTCTTGACACTCTTCTTTGACTTCTAAAATGTTCTTTTAACTGGACTCTAGTCTTGTTCCCATCTAATGAATCCTTCATGCTTGCCACTAGAATGTTCTTTCTATTAACAAAACATGGTTCTCAATGATACTTTCTATAATGATGGGATGGCCTTTTATCTGTACTGTCCAATATAGTAACTAGGCACATCTGTCTATTGGGGAAATAAAATGTGGCTAAAGCAACAGAGAAACTAAATTTTAACTGTATTTATTTTGAATTAACTGTAATTTAAATAGCCACAAGTGGCTAGTGGCTACAATATCAGACATCATAGTTCTAAAACATGCGCTACTTTTGATGGCTGCCCATTGTCAAAAAGTTCTCGAACTTTAATGTGCCTAAGGATCATCTGAATAGTTTGTTGAAAATGTTGATTCCAGGGTTTTATTCCATTTATTTATTTATTTGTTTATAAAGTCAAGGGCCTACTGGACTAATAGTTATTTTTTTCATAAATACTGAAAATGAGTGAACTAGATGACCATTTTTCCTCTTCTTTAAAAATGGACAGAACTAAGATAGGAATGTAATTGTCTTGACCTAGGCTCAGATGACTGGTTGACATATGGCAAACCCAACTCCCATCACACCCCAAATTTAAAGCTCTATTGACCTTATGGTTTCAATGAAGTGCTTTACACACTTTTCTGTGCCCAGGTTTTAAGATGTTAAAACTCAGATCTAGGAATGACGACCCTTCCCTGCTACTGATTTCAAGAGTAGAAGTCAACATGACACATAGTGGAAACATAATCAACAGAAATATGTAAGCCACATGGGTAGGCCAAATCTCTGTGGGTAGGGCTCAGAAATATGAATTCTCAATTTCGGGTAATTCTAATGGAAACTATACACATTCCCTGCCATGTTCTAGAAAAACCTTTCATGCTCTCCAGTTTCACCTTACATGTTACCACCACATTCTTCCCACCATCCTTTGCCCCATTTTTCCAAGCCATAGGAAACTATTTAATACATATAAAGGGTTTCTATTCATTGAGAGTTTCTCATGTGCTAGATATCTTTCATGCATTTGATCATTTAATTTTTACATAATTTTATGAGATGGACATATATATCCTCTATAATTTACAAATAAATTGAGTAATTTATCCATTATTATATAATCAACATTAGCATGTTAGTAGGATTTGTATGTAAAAGCAATACATTAGATACATGTAAAGAAACATGAATAGGTCCTAAGAATCAATCTGAGTAGAAAAAGCATAGGTGACCCAATATGCAATATCATTTATTAAAATTAAAAACTGTATGCAAAAAAATTGATGACACATTTGACAGAATATATGCAAAGATGATGGAGTTGGAAAGAATGGGAGTGGGGTACATGGATAAAAAACAATAAATGAATAAATAAAACAAGAGAAGGGCTTCATTTCAGGCAATTATAACACGCTATGACCTGGAAAGAGAGAGAGACAGAGAGACAGAGAGAGAGACAAAGACAGAACTTGCCATAATTGGAATATGTTAATAAGAGCAATTGTGAATTCCCCCCCTGAGGTTTTTAAATATAAACCCACAACACTTTGCATGTACTAGATGTTGAAAGTTGAGATTTTAGCAACATCCCACTTTTTACTCACAAATACACTTATGTTTCACTAGGGAGCCAGTAGAGCAGTTAATTTTGTCAGTTTGTGGTTCACTCAGTGTTTATTTTTCAGTTGTCTTAATTGTCTACTACATTATCTGTTTTCAATTGTTTCTCTTAGAATCAAAATCTATGAAAACAAAAGTCACTAGGTACTTAATTTGCTTGGCATATTCCCTCATTTATTCAACAAAATCATATCTTTACTTATATCTAACTCCTAGGTATATGCCAGAAACTGTGCTAAATTCTTTAATGAATGTAAAATACTTCTGATGGTTCTGAAGTGTGAAGCAGACGGCATCCCAAAGTCTGATTATTTACCATCGAATTTCACCATGCTTAGCGTTAAATTTAGTCCTTGTGTCTAAAACAATCAAATTCATGTTAGCACATGCAGATTGTTTTAGTTATATAATCCTAACTCCTCATTCCAGAAAAGAACTAGGAAGGACAGATTAAACTGTAGCCTTAAATTGCAGAAGGTGATAGTGGAAAGATCCTATATCCATGATTCATATTAAATTATTCTTTAACATGTTTGTCAACATTTTACTTCCCTTGTGGTTCCTCTATATATGTATTTCTCACCAAAGTGACTTGCATAAGAACAGCTAAAAAATGATATCTAGTAAAAGAAACCCAACATTCTTCTTCTTTGTTGTTGTTGACTGACTAAATCTGGTTCTAATACCGAGCGGAATTTCCAAACATGACCCCGGAGCAAGATAGAAAGCAAACATCAACATATTTCCCTAGGTATTAAAACTATCAGAAGGAAGTTCTAGTATTTCCTTAAACATACACAATAGAAAATGAATCAAGATATGATGTCATGCTTTATTGAAATATTTATTTTCATTACAATTCACACAGTTCTGCAAGGTCAAAGTGACACTGGTCTTACCAGAAAATATGGGATTTGAATTACATAAATCATTCTCTTCTGTTTAGAAAACAAACCATGAATTTCACGAATTTTGGACACAACTGCAAGAACTAGATGGTATGAAAATTCAAAGAAAAGTGACAATATTTCTTTTTTAAAGGCTTCATTGGAAAAAAAAAGTTAACTTTTGTGGTTATGTTGAAAAAAAATGCAAAGACCAGTACAGCCTCTCCTTTTTTCTTTTAGAAGTTGTGGAGGCCTTTTTTTCAGCAGTGTGATTCCCTGACATCCCCCTACCCTGCCATTCTACTAAATTTCCTCTCACATCTTCTATACAGCCCCCTCCCACATACACAGGACAGAAGTGGAACAAGTGGAGAAGAAAATGATGAGAGTAATGCCGAGGGAAGACAGCAGTGTGTTTAACATCACAAGATCAGAGGGAGCCCAGAAGCAGAACCTAGAAAAATCCTTTCACAGCATGCAATATAGAACAAAAATCCCCAGAAAACTCAAATACTACTATTATCATGTTTCAAAACAAGAAAGCTAAGAAAGGTGACAAAAGGACCCAAGAAAAGATAGCACACACTTTCAGCCACCTGTGTGTCGGGTGGAAAGTTTTCATCAGAACCCTTTAATTCTTTTCTTTGATGTATGAGCCCAATCAAGACAATAATATGTCCTTGAACCAAAATGAATCCTCTACGATAGACTACCACTCTGGGTGATAAACAAAGCTTTTAAAGACATAAACTAGCTCTGTAGGTGGCCTTCACTCACTCCAAGAAAGCTTTTGATTAAAATAAAAATGTATGTAGGAGCAAAGTTGAATGAAGGCATACAAGAAGTTTTATTCCATTTGGGAGAAATAAACATGAAAATGAGACCTCTTCAATACCTCTACAAGGGTAGACAAATTGATCAAACCAGACAGCAAGAAAAAAGAAGAAAGAACAACTGCCCTTCAACTGTTTTAAGATTTTTACTTTTAGGAGCATAACCATCAAGGCTTGAACTAGCCTTAAATAATTCTTTCCTATAGTGTTCCCTAACTCGCTCAACAACAAACATGAACATCTGTTCAATGGGCTTAGCTAAGAAAGCTGAAAAGCAAACTAAAGTTAAAGGAAGCTTGTGACTTCTGACCTAATGGCAATCTGAGGCAGCTGTCTCAGATGAAGAGGTGAATACTGGTGCAAACCAAGTGAAAGAAATCAAAAAAGCAGGTGAGAAATGGAAGAACAATGGGAAACAAAGGGACAAAATTGGGGCTGGATTTCAGCATTAAGAGAAGAACTTCTAATGGATAAGAATTCCTCTGGCTCATGACTATAGACAGCTATGACAAAAGTGGACTCTCTTGCTGTTTAGTAAAAATGAAAATATGGAAACACTAGCTATTGGGTAATTCACAAAGAAAAGCGATTATGATTCTTATAAATTCAATAACCTAGGAGAGTATTCCTTTGGGTGCTGAGTATAACATAGACAAAACTCTCTAAAGACAACTCTGATGGGGCGGGTTCATTGGCACAATCACTGAAGCACCACCACTTTTCAGACTCAGAGCAGGTAAGAGAAATTCAGAACTGAGGATACTGTTAGCAAACTCATCATTTCATTGCTCAAAGAGTACCAGAGTACTCAAAAACGGCAGAGAATAGTATCAAACTCTTCATTTCAAGTTCACCAAAAGCATATTTTTATAAAACACCAAAAGCTGTTTAGGGAGGAGAGGTTAAATATGATTGAATTTGGTTGAGTATGGTTAGTTATTGTTTTTTCAGGAAAAATGAAAGAAATGAAAACTGTACATAAACCAAAATTTTTAAGCTATCACAGGTTGTGCTGACAGATGTGAAGGTTTGTAGAGAAAAGATATTGCAATGTGATTTAACTGCAAAGAAAATGTACAGTAGAATGTTCTATTTTTTTTTTACTTTTAACTTATCTTTTAACATTTAATTGCTAAAAATTATGAAAATGTTGAAATGCTAGTATGTAAATAAAAAGAAGTTTAAAATTAATTTAAATGTTTCCTTCACATTTATTCTCTTACACTGAAATAAAAGTTAGTAAATAAAAACACAGCAAATTGAACTCCAATTCTCCTACAATTGAACTTATTGACTAATCCTTCAAATTATGTTCAACCGAATATTAATAATTCTTGAATATTCTTAAAAATAGGGTACTGATAAGACAAGAATAATTTAAATCAATATTCATTACCCAAACCTTTTTAAACCACTGTTTTTCATTTCATTCTTTTATCAAATGATTCTTATTTTAAAAGTCAGAATTGCTAATAATCAAAGACATTTATTAACACACTAACAACTGGGACTCTGTTATAAAAAGTTACATATAATATATTTCATTGTTGCAAAAGTGCTACATGTTTGGAGGAAGTATCAAAAATATCTATAATTATTAATGTCTATAAGGAAACCATGTATAAATACATCTAAGTACTCAATTGTTTTATTCAATTAATTATAAAGATTTAAGATTGTCAATTTTTGGTTTTACATAGTAAAGAATATCAATATAGATGAATCATATATAAACATAAAAAAATAATTTTAAAAAAATACCTGGCCTTAGCAATTTTGCTGGCATAATATGTAGAAATTTGGAAAACATTACCAAAAACAGAACAAAAATCACTAAAACTATCCTAATCTCACCAAGTAGAGATAGTTATTATTATTAGTGTATTATCCTAGGAAAGTGGGAAAGTGAGAATTAGAGATAAAATTTTATCAAATTGGGGATTGACTATAAAAAAGCAATGTATTAGTATATAAAGGATATTAATACCTTGTCTCTAAATGTTGGTTGTAAGAATGTTCCCAATTACCGATTTTGCCCAATAATTTTGTTTTTGTGTTTTTGAGCCATAGTTCTTTAATTTTTTGTGAATTCATATCAGTTGCTCTTTTTCTTAATGATTTTTTTCACTACTTTCAAACCTAAAAAGTCACTAAAGATTTATATAAAATGTAGTGGTTTGATCAGACCTATAATTTGAACAGTGATTCTCAAATATTTAATTTCAAGTTCCCTTTATGCTCTTATATATATTTTTTTATCCAATGGAGTTTTAACTAAATAAACACTTATGGTACATGGTGCTTTCAGTATAAATCACAGTGTTAGGGTACCCCATGTTAATTATAACAAGTTATTCATTCATTCATTCAGCAAATATTTCAGTGCCAGTCACTGAAGATGCATGAATGAACAAAACAGAAAAATCTCTGTATGTAGTAAATATTATTAGTATTTTAAGTGATATTTAACTTGGGCAACATAAGAGTTTCTTCAATAACTTCTACCAAGTTTCCTACTTTTTAAATCTACCATAAACAAATATAAACAGATATTTTTTCCAGTTAGTATTTCACAAGCATATGTTGCTGTTAAAGCATAGAATGGTTGACTTGAATAAAGAAACTGAAGAATTTGCTCCCAAGTAGACGGTACCAACTGAAAGGAAGGAGCCTTTCCGTGGGCGTGGGTGGGGGGATGGAGGAGAAAAGTAAAGTTAGAACTATGTATATTAAAGCATGGGTGTAAGACAGTGATAAACACCTTTGAATTTTAGACACAGGCCAGTAGGTTTTGAAAGTTTCTTTGTTTGGTTGTCTGTTTTTGTTTTTATTATTATTAATTTTATAATTATTAATATATAATCTTGTTCTTTCCACCTGGGATATCTCATCCCTGGGACACCTTTTCCTCATGCCCATTTCTCTGCCTAGGAACTTCTTTTTGTTCTTTAAGAACTTCACTCAGATGTCACCTCCCCTGAGAAGCCTTCCCACATCGCATCTCCCCAAACCTCCAACCCTCTGGAATCCTACAAAAATTTGCTTAGATTTCTATTATAGCCCAAGTTATATTATATAGTGTTCATTTTCATACCTCCTCCTTGTACTAAATTCAGAACTCCTCAAGGGCAAGGACTATGCCTAATTATTCCTTGTGGTTCCAGTGCTCAGCTCAGCTCATTGTAGGTGCTCAGGGAAAGTGAGATTGAATGAATCAATCATCACACCTCAAGGACCCTCTGTCTTACCAGGTACCATGCTAAGAGACATAAAGTTAAATAAATGAGGCCTTTGGCCCCTTAAAGTTCATAAACAAATTGAGGTTGTGTTCCTATCTTTCAATTCTATATTATAGAAACCCAACACAAACTAGCTTTAAAGGGAAAAAAAAAAAAAAGAATGTGGGTGGGGGACAGAATTAATTTGTCCTAGGCAGGTTACTTCTATTAATAGTTTCAGGAATAGCTGAATCTAAGATCTAAGGGTTTCCAACAATGTTAACCTCCAGATTAGGTCTCTTTCTATAAACTGCTCTTGGGTGGCTTCACCCTCAGGATTCTTTTTCCATGTGAAAGCCCCTCACAGCGGCATGTTTACATCCAATTGTAGCAAACATAGAGCTTTGTATGCCAACGGTCATAGCAAAAGTCCTAGAAGTAATTCTCAGTGCTTTTAATTGAGCCACTTGCCCTTCACTGAACCCATTACAGTAACTCTGAATAGGTCTACGTCACATGCCTACTTCTGGATTTGGAAGTGGGGTTGACCCCATCCAACTCATATGGATTAAAAGTGAGGGAAGGTTGTTTACCAGAGGAAAATCAAGTTGCTGTTACTAAAAAGGGGAGAAGATATTAAGCAAGCAAAAACCAACACATGTCCTCCACAGAGGAGATGTCCTATACATCAGTAATTATATGGTAAGGCTAGGAGTGATGCCTGTCTTAAGTGCTTACAGCCAAAGATTTGGTAGGAGAAATGGATCACTTCAAGGACAGCTGTCCACAAACACTTTCTAGGAGGAAGCCTATGAACTAGGTCTTTTGGATAGGTAGGATTATGGTAGGTGAAGATGAGGAGGCCTTTCAGATACGTGGAAAGGCATGAACAAAGGCAGGGTGGTGAGGATCCTTTGGAGGTTTTCCAAGTTTGCTGGGAACTTTTGGGAATTAAGTCTGGAACTTTGGTTGGGGGGCTAGATCTATGCATAGTTTAATAAATGCTAATCCTTTATGCAGATTTCTCCCATATATAATCTCAAAAAAGAGTAATTTTGGCAGACACCAGGAGTAGGATTATTCTTCCCATGTTACCGGTGGGGCAAGTGAGGCTAGTGCAAGAGATGCCTGCTGAGAGTTCACCCTCTTGTGTCCAGAGACAGAAGAGTACAAGAAGCTCAATTTCTGACCTCCAGCCCAGGACTGTGCCCCTCCCCCATCCACAGTAAAAATAAAATCTGGTGTTGGAAATCACCAGGACAGAAGCTGTGGCTCAGCCCCAGGGCCAGCCTGAGGACACCTTTGCAGGAAGCTGTGGGAACAACCATATAGGCAGAAAGAAGGTATCTAACTTGCATCATGGCTAAGAGCAGAGACTCTGGAGTCAGGCCTGATTTTGATTCTCAGTTTCATGAGTTAAGGTGTTACTTTTGGCAGATTATATAACTTCTCTAAGTCTTAGTTTCCTCATCTGTAAACAAGGAAAAGAACAGTACCTATCTTATAGGATGGTTCATGAGGTCTGAAAGAAATATTGCATATTAAGAACTTAGCACTCCCTTCCTCGTCCAGTCTGGTCTCCTCTTCCTCATCCTGTCTCATCCAATCTAGTCTCCTCTTCCTCCTCTGGTCTCATCTGGTCTTGTCTCCTCTTCCTCATCTGATCTCATCTCCTTGTCCTGTCTGCTATCCTCTCCTCTTCTGGTATGGTCTCCTCTTCTTTGTCCAGTCTTGTCTCTTGCAATCTGGTCTTCTCTTCCTCATCCAGTCTCATCTGGTCTAGTCTCCTCTTTCCTTATTGATCCTAAAAATCATTGAGAACTCCAAAGATTTTTTGTTTATGTTGACTATATCTGTCCATAGTTTCCATCTTAGAAATTAAAACCAAGAAATTTTTAGAAACTGTATTATTAACTCATTCAAAAATAATAATCATAAACCCATTATATATTAACATAAATAGCATATTTTTGTGAAAAATAGCAATATTTTCCAAAACAAAAATATTTAGGAAGAAAAGTTTCACTGTTTTACAGTTTTGCAAATCTCTTTCGTGTCTGGCTTTATAGACAAGAACTAGAATGTAATGTCTGTTTTTATATCCAATCTGCTGCAATATGGGGTTTTGGTTGAAATATAGGAAGAAAATCCAGCTTCACACAGATACGTGGATAGAAAAATAAAGAGTATTATAATGCTTTTCTCAAATAATTGTGGATATTCTTCTTTGATGCTCCTTACCCACAAAAGAATTACATATATAATTACACACACACTAGTTTCTTAAAGGTTAGTTGAAACTAGGAATCGGAAACAACGTCAATAAACTTTTTATACTGTTGCATTAAAATCCATTGACGTATCTTTCACTTTGAATGGTCTTTTACTCTTACATGATCTTTCAATATCATTCATTGGTCTTTGGGAAATTTGATTCCCTGATACGGATCATCCCAAATGTTGATATATTCCATTACACAATATTTTTTAAATTGCATTTATTGTTATTATCATTGATTTAATTTAAAAAAAGATTTTGGGTGATGGATATAAGTTTTCAAAAATTCTGATTTTCACTTGAAATCTCACATTTCATAATATTCAATAAATACTGACAGTCGTTTTCCTTAAAGTGACAGACTTCATTCATTTTCAGGATGTGTCCTCCAAATTCCCAACTCTGAATAACCATAATTTTTCTATTAGTAATTTATTCAAGGAAAAATGGTCCACCATAAAAAAAGTGACAGGTTCAGCTCAAGACTCAATTGCGTAAGTGTTTTTTCTCAAAAAAAAAAAAAAAAAAAAGAACCATTTTATCATGGCATGTAGAAATGTTCTTCCAATTTTGTCAAACAGAAAATTTAGAAAGTCTTGTGGCCTGAGGGTTGAGATTTAATACAATTAATAAGTATTGCTGCTTGATCAAAGATATTCTTAAGTAATAATGGCACCTTCTTTTTTTTTATTTCAGCATATTATGGGGGTACAAATGTTTAGGTTATGTATGTTGCTTTCCACCCCTTCCCCCCCAGAGTCAGAACTTCAAGTGTGTCCATCCCCCAGATGGTGCACATTGCACTCATTATGTATGCATATACCCATCCCTTCCTTCCCCCTCCCATCTGCCCGATGCCTGATAAATGTTATTCCTATATGTCCACTTAGGTGTTGATCAGTGAAACCAATTTGCTGGTGAGTACATCTAGTGCTTGTTTATCCATTCTTGGGATACTTCACTTAGTAGAATGGGTTCCAGCTCTATCCAGGAAAATACAAGAGGTGCTATATCACCATTGTTTCTAATAGCTGAATAGTACTTCATGGTATACATATACCGCATTTTATTAATCCACTCATGTATTGACGGGCACTTGGGTTGTTTCCACATCTTTGCAATTGTGAATTGTGCTGCTATAAACATTTGGGTGAAAAATGGCACCTTCTTTTAATAACACCATGTGATGGTGTGAAGGCAACAACTTTTGCCTTCAATGTCTTGCTTTGTGTTAAGGACAAACAGTTTGACTCACCATTGCTTTTGTAGCATAAGTACGCAAATATCAACATGGTGGGGGAAAAATCAAATAATCATTTGCTCTTACTATGACAAAGTTTTGATCTTGTGGACCCATTGAAAGATTCTCAGGAGCCTCTGGGAATATGTGGACTATATTTTGAAAACCTCCACATTAGAGAATTTCTCTGACAGAATTCCTGGAGAATACATGTGATTTCTCCAGTGCTATTCCTCATTATTAGAATAATGGTTTGTTTTATTTAACATATAGCATTTACCTAAATAATTTTTTTAAAGCAAATTGGCAAGCATCCTCCTCCTTTTCCCAGCCAACCACCACCACCACCAAATAACCTGGACACTATTATTCAAAATTGCCAAGGTCATGAAGAAACAATGAAAGACTGAGAAAGTGTCACAGACCAAAGGAGATAGGGAGGAATGCTAACTAACTTAAGGAATGTGCTACCCTGGACTGAATCATGGAATAGATCAAGGACATTAGTGAACAAACTGATTAAATCTAAAGTCTAGAATGTGGTTAATAGTAATGGACCAATGTTGGTTATTTAGTTTTGACAAACATACCATGTAAGATGTCAACAATGGAGAAAGTGGGTGAGAACTATATGGGAACTCTTATTGCTATCTTTGCAACTTTTCTGTAAACCTAAAAAATTATTCTAAAATTAAAAAAAATTAAGTTGGAGGGCACAAAAAAACCTTAAGTCAGATCATGTTGCTTCTGTGCTCAAAATTCATTTGTGAACTTTTTTGCTCAAAGTTAGAGCCAAAGTGCTTAAAATGCCTATATAATCGCATCGCCCACAAACTTTCTAATATCTTTTCTTAGTGGTCTTCCCCTAGTTCACTTTGCTCCAGCTGTGCAGGGCTCTGGGCTGTTTTTCAAACTCATTAAGTGTGTCTGCCTCAGGGCCTTTGTACTTGCGTTTCCCTCTGCCAGGAACAGTATTCTCCCAGATTTATTCCCTCACTTTCTTCAGGTCTCTGTACAAATTTCACCCTGTTAGAGAGGTCTTCTTTGACTATTCTATAGAAAATAATGACTACCTATCCCACTCTGGCACTATTTATTCCATTTTCTCCATTTTATTTTTCTCTCTCTGATATAACATCACCCTCTAACATATATATATATATATATATATATTTGTTCATTTGTATATTTTCTCTTCCTCTTAGAATGTAATCTTCTTGAAAGCAGGGACTTAGTTTCAACATTATATCTTATTTCAACATTATGTCTTTGATTAATATTGTGTGTGTATGAAAAAGTCTTTTCATGATAGTAACAAAAACCAGTGTTTTTTTTTTTTTTTTAGATGTCATCTTTAGCAAAACAAATAGTTAAAAATCCTATGTTTGTTCTGAGAACTGTTTCTGGAAGTTTTACTGATCTAAGAAATCCAAAAGTTTGATTTTAAACTTCTATATAGTAGAGGGTTCTAGGGAGATTCAGGAAAATATAGACAGAATGTCAAAATTGGACCATATTTTAATGGCCACCATCAATAATTTAAATATTACTGGTATGAAATAGCAACATGAGTTTTATATCTTCTAAAATCTTATAGTTCTAGAAGCTTCTCTCAAGAATCTAAAGTAGAAAACTTCTCAATAAATCTTATCTTCTGAAGGACATTACTTTTATCTCTGTGCATAACACAAAAACAGGCTGGGAAAACAGTCTAGGTCTTTTTTCTATGACAAAGATTTAGTTAAAAGATGTATTTTTTATATTTACCTAATTTTTCCCCATCTAAATATGTAGGTCTGCTGTTTCTTTAAATATATATATATTCCTTATTTTAATTCACATTACTAGATAAATGACAATCTAAGTAAAAAGTACACTATATTAGAAAAGAAAGTCCTTCAAGGTCTGATTGCATTGTCCTTCACTAATTGTGTATAACAATTTATTCAAACTTTGAAACCTTTTTAAAAATTATGCTTTACCCCATTTATAAATAACAGCAGAAAATTAAAGGGTATGCAGTTGTATTTTGAGTTACCGTATTTCTTAAAAGACAATTCGTTTTCTTTACACATTTCTAGAATTCCAAATGATAAAAAAAATTTTATTGGGTTCTGAATTGCATTCAAATGCTATTTCTTATTTTTTAATTTTTAAAATTTGAGATCCAAAAATAGTTGATTGGCCTGAAAAAATAGTGTTTAATTTTTAATATTGACAAAATGGATACATTTAAAAACTGAGGATACTAATTCCCCATCCTTCCTGATTCCATTGTCCCCACTTCCCAGAAGGTTATGTCTGGATTCTAGGTAATTATAATTTGGAAGACCTGGCAGTAATATTTAGTATATGGCAAGTATATAAGTGTTTTAAGATCATCAACTTATTAGGGCACAAAAGAAAGTTATGAGATTAGAAATGCAATCAATAGTTTTATCAAAGCTATAAATTTACTCTCCAAATAGAAGTGAAGAACTCCATTGATTTAAAACCCAGCTCAAAACTAACTCTAAACCTTAGGTGTCAGTGAATAACCTTGCGAAAGAATTATAGCATATACATCTCCACAGTTCTGTTTAAATTACCTTTTATTATGCTATCTTTTCTTCCAGTCAAGGTAGCATTTTAAGGTTATCCTTTGTGGTCCTTCTCTGTTCCAACACATCGAAACACAGCAATGTGGAAAACTACATATCTATCTATCTATCTGTATCTATTATCTATCTCTCTCTCTCTCTCTCTCTCTCCATATATATTTAGAGAGAGAGAGAGACAGAAAGAGAGAGAGAGAGAGAGAGAGAGAGAGAGAGAGAGAGAGAGAGAGAGAGAGAGAGAGAGAGAGAGACCTGATCTCAAAATAAGCTAAAGAGCTCTTGGTTCTGTGGCTCTGTGGCTCTGTGGAATAGACTGGGAAAGGTGCACCAAGTGGTAAATGAGGCTGAGACTGTGGGCTCACTGGGCTCCAGACCCAGACACAGATCAAGAGAGCAGAAAGTTCATTTACTGTGATGCAATGAAGATTCCACACAATATGGGTAACCTGAACCAGCCTTAGTTTTTGAAACACATACCTATTAATAGGATATTGTTTCCTATTCCCTGCTTTCAACTTTCACTGTTCTCTGAAAGGAGGATGAAAATAGCTGTTCTCCATCTCTCGGAACCATGATTTATGTGACAACACATACTTTGAGAGGCAGAAAGAAGGGAATGCAGACTTGAAGCCAAGCCCAAACTCAACCCAGATATTAACCGCTCACATTTCTGCATATCTTACAAGAATGTTTGTACAATGAACATCCTTGGAAGATAGAGACAGCATCTCCCTCTGGAGCACAAGCCTTGTTTTCTTATTTTCTAGTATAATAAACATAATATCTTCCTCCAGGCAAAAGTG
The DNA here is from genome assembly GCA_963574885.1 of Lepilemur ruficaudatus. Lineage (NCBI taxonomy): Eukaryota > Metazoa > Chordata > Mammalia > Primates > Lepilemuridae > Lepilemur > Lepilemur ruficaudatus. Next base: position 103,738 of record CAUYRT010061129.1, read on the forward strand.
AAGTACATTTGCTTACTGCAGATTAGAAAATACTTGAGTTGCATAAACTTGGGTAATCCAACCTTCTACATATGCAGGCATTGCCTGTCCTTCTGTATTTTACCTGGTGGGAACTGGAACTCAGGGAACTGGTACAAATGCTGATTGCTATTGCTATTAGTAATTAAGTTCTTTGTCTCTAACCCATGAGTCTTGTGTTTTCTACCAGCATCCATGAAATTATGGCAGGTTAACTTTAACTGGCAAGTAAACTCTCAGACTTTTCACAATTGTTGACATTGTTAAAAGATTGAGGTAAGACTCAATCTTACCTCAATCTTACCTGTTGTGGAAAGATCTCCAAGACATACTGTTAAAGCAAAAAAAGTCTCAAAACTACATATATGTGCATAAAGATATAAATATGATTATATATGCATGTGCATATACAAATATATACACACTATAAACCCATTTTTGAACTCAATATACATAAATAAGTGTATAAATATCTAAAGAAAGTTCTGGAAAATATATACCAAAATAATTACAGATGGATACTTACTTACTGAAAGAGAAATGTGATTGGGCATTTGGGTTAGAGGTGGGTGGGACAATGAGTAGTGTATTGAGAAGAAAAGAGTTCAAACAGTTGACTTGTGATCCATTCAATCTCTTTGTGGGTGGGGAAAACCCCTAGGTGAAAGAAAATAAGGAAAAGTCAATTGATTTAATCTCCTTGTCCACTGGACTTCCATGTAAATAGACTAATTTGCTAGGAGAAAGAGACTTTATTCACAGAATTCCCTTAGCAGAATATTCGTGAGTAAAGGTTTATTTATAGTAAATACACCCAGGATCTATAGATTTATGAGGCATAGCTCCTTGGAGGATGTCTCATAAATTATAGAACTCTCTTGGGTATAAAATGAAGATGTTTCATAACTTAAATGCTCCCATCTGTGTAAAGTAACCCTGAAAGACTTTATCTGGAGGCCTCATACATGATTCTGGGCCAGGAATAATATATGTAATGTAGAAAGAAGAGCCTGAGGAGCCATACAGATATCCCAAAAGTTTCTACTTCATCTGTGCTTCTTAATTGAGAATATCTTTAAAATGATTTGTAGAGCTCGATACTGGGTGTGAAGTGTGATTTGTATGAGTCTGCTTTGACAATTCAATATTTGCTGCTCAACATGCTACTCTCCTGACCACCTCTGTCCATTCATTGAATTTTGATTGTTCTTGAAAGTCATCAAAAATTCAATACACTTTTTTTTGTATCTTTTATATATTTGCCTAATTAAAACTATCATTTGCTTCTTTTTGAAACTTTTGAAGGGATTCTATAACACTGTTTCTTCCTGAGTTATTTTTCTACCTTTCTGACCACTCTTCATGTAATGAGCATGTGCTTTATCCTAAGTATTTGGCACTCTTTTCCCATTTCATATTCACACCACCACTGTGATATGCGTTATTATCTCCATTTTATCTGTTTTACAGAGGAGTATCATGAGACTCAGAAAAATGCAATAACCTGCTCAAATTCACATAGCAGTAAGTTACAGAGCCCAGATCAAACTCAATCCTTTATGATTCCAAAGCCTAGGCACTTATTTCTTTCTCCATCTTTTCCTCTCTGACTTAAATGTTGTTTTTCTAAAATTCCTTTTCTTACACTTCCATTTCTGCTCCAAATTTGTATTTCTTAAACTATTCTGGATCAAGAACCAGAGCTTGGTAAAAACTATGTACTTATTTCCCAGCAAAGTGCATATTAAAATGAATACAAATACTTTCCATGGATTTGCAGTGAAATCTGGCCATTTCAAAAGGTGCTGGTCTTCATGTTTACGCTGGTGATCTCATCAAGTCTAGCAGTTCCAACTAGCACCTATTTGTAGTTGTCTCTTATAGCACACACATCTGATACCCTGACTCATAGCCTGTAAGTGCCAATTCTGTTTTCAGCTGTGAATGGTGTAGACAGTTCCATGTGGGCTTCTACCTATTTCATCCTGACCAAATCTAGCATCAATAAACTCCTTATTAATTTTCTGCACCAAGAGTTCTAGCTCTGACCACTGTGGAAGCAAGGTTGGCTGGAGTATAAGTGTAGCTTGGAAATGTGGGATGTTACCACTGGGAGAAATGTCAGCCAATGGAGTAGGACTTTATGCATTAACGTCCCTACCCTCCTGTCCTTCAGGTGCACATTTCTGGAAAAAGTCCTTTCTCAGAAGTACTAGTGGAGTCTAGCACCACTACCCACAGTGACAGCCTCAGTAATGCTCTTAAATTGGCTTTTCCTCCTTGCCTGTCTCTCTTTTCCTATTCCCTCCATCTTGCTCACAGGATCACCTCCCAGATAAACTGTATTCATATTCTTGCTTCAGGCTCTGCTTTCAGGGCAACCGTATCCCAGCTAAAACAACTCTCAACTCTCAAATTTACTTTTCTAGTCCTGACCTCTTTTTTGAGATCCCATCCTGCATGTCAAACTTTATGAATAATTTAACTTTCATATTGTATGAGGCCTTCATTCTTAGTACATTCCATTCATCTAATGTTCCTTATCTTGCTTGGTTAAGTGACATTATTATAAGGCAGTTCTTCAAGATAAAAACCTGGTGTCATCCATGACTCTTTACTCTTTCTCATTCTCATATCCTATTACTAAGTCCCATCTGTTTGTTTGATCATCAGTTTATCTTCTGAATGTCTCGTCATTCCACCCCCAACCCCCCAACTTCTCTTCAACCCACTGCTATAGCCTCAATAGCCTTGGCTTCTAGACACTTGCTTACCTCTCGATTGTAACAGACTCATAGCTGGTCTCACTTTCTCCCTTCTCTCTCCCTCATTTCCAATATCTCCCACTCTATTTGCCTAGATGATCTATCTACACCAAAAATCTGAAACTGCACTTAGGGCTTTAAATTATTTCATATAGAATAGAATCTAAATTCTTTGCATGACATAAAATTTTGTTAAAACCTCCACAATTCAGGCAGAATTTATTTTCAGTCTCATCTCCTACCCTGTTCCTCTTGTACACATTGTTTTACAGCCAGGTTGAACATCCTCTGGTCTTAGAATATTCTGTGCTCTTCACCGCTTCATATATTTGTAGATGCTGTTCCTCCTGCCTCAATGGTCCTCCCTCTTCTCTCCTGTCTGCCTTACATCATCTTTCAAGAACTGGCTAAAATGACATTTCCATAATAATTCATGTTCCTCTCAAGCTTCAGTGTTCTGTAATCCCATACAATTTTCACATTTCTCTGTCTTCTTACAATGTATTTTAATGATTTTTTCACTTCTTTACTTCCCTCAGTCTACTGTGTGCTCCATAAATGGAGAGGCCACCTCTGATTTATCTTGTCTTCCCAGTGCCTAGAAGAAAGTAGCCACTTAAAAAATGTGTGCCAAAATTAATTGAATGATACCAAGAATGTCAAGAGGCAAGAAGATGTTGAAGAAAAGCACAGGGAAAGAAGGAAGATGGACTAAGGAGGCTTTATTTATAAATAGGCAGTTTGGGGGAAGAATGAAAAGTGATGGATGAAAATAGACCTTGAATATAAAAGGAAAGCCAGAAGTCACAAGAAAAATGTCCACAGACAAAATGCAAAGAGAAGAGTAATACAGAAGATGCTCAGGTTCAGGCTACAGTCAAAAAAAAAAAATTATCCTACGGGTAATTAGCTATTATTTGTACTACTACTATGTATACAAACTCCTGTATTTTCAAAATTAATTTAGCTTAATATTTCAAATTATTCTTTAAAATTATTGTGCACATAAAGGGAACATGTACACAATACTATTAAGTGATTTAAATGATATTTTCTATTTTTGAAAATGTTTTAGTAGTTTGCAATTTTCCTTTTAAGAACGTTGGTGCCCCCAGCTCATGTCTCAGAAAGAATGTTGCGTGTCAGTTTCTGAGTTTCTCATATTTTACCTAATTTAAAAGCCAGATATGGAGCCCCATAAGTAGTGGTATTAGGCTGCCAAAATGTCTTTGAAACTTTTGCAAATAAAAAATTCAACATGCTTCCTCATACAAGTAACTTCAGAGGAAATAGTTTTGATTTATAGTATTAATTCCCCTTGCCCGGATATCATAGGCAAATAGGCAGACTTGAAATCTATTTTGATTTTAATATAGAAGATATGTTGGAGCGATACCAGACTTGTTATGATGTCCCAGCTTCCTAAATTCATACAAAAAAGGATTTTCCACAGTTCTAATAAAAAGGATATTTTCCCCATGAGTACAGTGTTCTTTTTCTGCTATTCTGCAGTGATATGATAGCCTGTTGCACCACAATTTGCTGTTCTACAAATTCTTATTTTTGACACACTTCCAATGGGATTTGTTAATATTTTCTTAGTACAGTGTAATTGTATTTATCTGTTCTCTATCTATCATGCTTTTTGTTTATCTGGGCTATTTTGCCATGGGTTCCTCCTCTTGGGAAGAGGAATTCTCATGCCTATATTATAATCATATTTTGCTATAGAAGTGTCAGCAAATCTTCTTCATATCAGTTATTCAGGATACTTTTCCAGGATATAGGTGGTTGCATCAAACAAGGAGATACACACACACACATATATATATATATATACACAAGGAGATACATATACATATATGTATCTCCTATATACAAATAATATATACATATGTATTTGTTTCTGTTTATATCAATACACCATTGAAAGTTGTTTTCTAGGATCTTTGTATACTTAGGTTATCAGAATATGACAGAAATCTTATTTCTAACTGACTTGAAAGCATCCAAAAGATACAAAAGGCAAAATGGAAAATGACATCAGCCTGATTTTTAGACTAAGTGAATAATGTTGACATGTTGCAGATATAAACTTAAGAAGGGATTGTATAAACTTTATTCCTCTCCCATGATGAAGTTCAATATAGGATATTAATATTTCTTTTTTCAGTATAGGATATTAATACACACACACACACACACACACACACACACACATATATATTCCAGTTTCTCCCATTACCTTGTAAGTGTTCCTGGACCATAAACTATCCCTGAGAATTGATTCCACACTCCCTCAGATATGACTTTTCATAAGCCAAGCCCTTTAAAAATACATTTCATATATTTCTCAGACTACATGTCAAATCAGTATCATGCAAACATAATACTTTTACTACTTTCTTAGAGCATGGTGCTGAGAGGAAAAAATTTAATATATCTGTGCGACATCTACATTAATGCAATGGTGCAATATTGAAACTGCTTTTATCTGCCACATTTCTCAAATGAAAGCGGCAGCTAAATTTTATGGTAGTTAAACTGTGAACCTTGCTCACAATCTTGCCTATGTGGATGTGGCCCTTTGGTATTATTAAGGCAGTAGTCTTTATTCCGCATCTTAGACTTTAAAAGTTGCTAGGGATATAAGAAGCCTATCATGTGGTCATGTCTACACCGTAAAATCTTCCCACAGTGTGCAGCAAATTCTTGATAGAATTCACAGGCCTTTCCAGAAATTAGAGTAAAATTTCAGCTGGCATTTCTGAGGCACTGCTGTTGAGGAGACTATGATCTAGCTAGGCTCCCAAAGACACTGGAAATGTCAGTAGTTTCCGAGTGAATTTGAAGGAATCTGCCTGTTGTTTGTAGCTCCTACTGTCTGCCTTATAATAGCCTTGCACTTCACACACAAGGAAAGTGTAAATTCCACTATTTGAACAAACAAAGGCTATAATTTGGTATTTTGAGGCAAAGATAGTCTTTATTAGAGTTAGGCTAAGTCTTTCAGAAAAATATACCATTAGCAGTAAAAAAGGGTTACAGATAAGCAACTTCCCATGTGAATATGTTTAAGTGGCTTGGAAAGGAATTATGTTTTAAATATCCTTATACTTTTATGTAAATTGAGTGTACTAGAATCCTTGCTGTGATGCTGATAAACTCCTCGCATCACCCACAGTCAACAATATCTTTTCTTTAGCTGTCCTGATTAAATGAGTGACATTCACTATTGGTAAATCCCCCATGGAGTAACTTGAGCTCGCATGTGCCTAGCCACAATAACAGTAATGACATGATTCTGAGGGGATTTGAAACCCTACCTCAACAAATTCATTTCTGTTTTTCAACATATATTCAAAGCAATACTTTGGCATTGTAATGTGATTCTTGACAGGGCTAAGGTAAATTCATCATGCTAAACTGAAATGTTTCTGGCAGATGTCTACTCTGTAACAATCAAATTGTGTGTACTGTAATATATGACAACCACAGTGCTACTTTTAGTTGTAAAACTTACAAGTATAATACTTTATTAATGCAAACCGGGAATGTAATTATGCAATGTAATATCCCCCCATATTTTTTCATTAAAAAAAACTTTTTGAAGACAGTCTGCCAGCTTACAAATAATGAGAACTTTTAATGAATATAGAAAGAATATAACTTTTTCATCAGGAAGATATTACAGCATTTTAGTGCTTTTCAAAATCATATACCTGTTGAAATTTAAGAATGCATAAAAGTAAAATGTTTTCTCTTATTGAATATTAACTGTGTTCCCCATGGAAATAGTCATTTGTTTTAAGTGGATGCTCTTCTTTAAAAAAGAAGTGATTAAAATGCTAACACTAAGCACTGAAATATTTTAAAAATAAATAGATTTTGCAATAACCTCTGCATAAATATCTGCATTATCTATACACTTCAGTATAATTTATCATATTTTAGCTTTAAGAGACTAAAGAATGTTTTGCTTAAAAGAAAATAAAATCCAAATGAGTGATACACTTTTGACTTCCTAGTAAGTGGAAAGCCTCAACGCATGACTCCTATTCTATGACATGTTCACTCAATACAAAAACACAGAATCAGAATATGAAACCTTTTAAGAATCTGACAATATTTCCATATATTGTTTTGGTTTCCCACTGCCTTGCCCCTCCATAGTTTCAACAAATATTTCAAAAATAAATATTTGCATGTACAGATAAAAGCTCTCAGCTCCTATTTGATGATCTAGTTGCCAGATGCAGCCTGAACTTCTACCTTTGGAGCTACATTGTGATTCCCTTTCAGTACCAGCCTCTACCACTAGAGACAAAAATAAAATAAAATTAAAAAACACAACAACAAAAAAACCCAAGTCACTTGCTCTTGCCCTGGTGGCTCTTCTTCTCCCTTGTTATTTTTAGTAAGCACCTATATTTTAAAGACCTTGAAATTTCATTGGCATTTGCAACGTGAATTTAAATATTTACATTTTAACGTAATTATTTTTTTAAAAAACAGAATTTCATTCCATGACCTTTTAGTAATTTACTGTGAAAATAAAACAGTTAAAGCAGGTTTGGATCATTTTATTAGGACTAAGAAAACATGATGTGTGATGCATATAACATAAGACAAATTAGTCAAGCTCTTAGGGCCAGTAAACACCCTCCTAGACTAACACACAGAGAATTGGAACATGCCCAATTAAGAACTAAGAATCAGGTTGTCTAAAAAGACAAAAGCTGGCAAGAATATAACTTGGAAGAATTACTCACTTATTTTAGAGCTGCTGGAGGCTGACCAAAGAGATTTGGGTCATACAGTACCTAAGACTTATGACTGGAATTGGACTTACTCATTAAGCCAGTTAAAGAATGACTCATTTAACCAGTTGGTTAGTAACCCAGAAGAGGTTAGTAGTAATCTGTTGATTTAGTCAATAATGGTCAAGCAGTGTGTGTGTATAGCCTTGCGGAAATTTTTCTTCTCTTTTCAGTTACGCTTTTAATTGTCATCCAAGGCTTCTTAGTACTGCATATCTGATTCTGCACATTATATAACTTATTTAAGCTACAATATGCATATATATGCACTCATTCACCCATTCAATTAAAAATCTAAAAATGGATAAACACCTTTCATATGCCAGGCACGCCGCATATCCTTTGTTCATATCTCCTCACTCCTTGCCTTCCTCTCCCCTCTCCCCACCCCTGGACCCACTGGCTTGCATACAGAATTAGCATACTAGGGAACTGGAAGATTTCACTCTGGCATTTATCTTGTTAGTTCACCCACCTGAGCAACACATATAGTATCCTTGCCACCATGTAAACCACAATAGCAATTGTGATGGAAGTTCCTAATATTGTCGAAACTGTTTACAAAGCACTTTCAAATCCATTATCTTGTTTAAGGAAAACATGACATTTGTGGCCTGAAACATGAATGTACTTTCGAACTCCTATGAACTTGACTTTTATTGAATATTCATACATTTGGTTTTGTATGTAAACACAGGGCACATTTAACATGCCCATTCACCTGGAATAGTCTTTTAATTCTCTCCCAGAAATGGAATTAGTTCAATTCCCTCTCTCGAATCTATCCCCTCAGTCAATGCCTTAGTTCAGGCTCTCACCATCTTCTGTGTGTGTATGAATGCACAAGCTCTCAAATGCCGGTCCAAGTTCATTCTTGATCCCCTCTATTCTATCATCCACACTGCTGCCCCCATAAAAGATGTAATCAAAATATAAATTTGATCACACGATTTCCTTGATTAAAATCCTCACACTCGCCGGGCGTGGTGGCTCACGCCTGTAATCCTAGCACTCTGGGAGGCCGAGGCGGGCGGATCGCTCAAGGTCAGGAGTTCAAAACCAGCCTGAGCAAGAGCGAGACCCCGTCTCTACTAATAATAGAAATAAATTAATTGGC